>LQRL01064706.1:0-10592 GCA_001703475.1 Hydroides elegans | reverse complement strand
CAATGGTGCATCCATGTACCGTATGTTATGTTAACCAAGAAGTAGGGGGGGGCGCTTACCCGAATGTAGCTAAGCGCCCCCCCTTCGGGTAAGCGCCCCCTCATGTTTTTGCAATATACCAACTAAGCGCCCCCGGGGCGCTTACCCGAGCGAGTACGGTATATAAACGGAAGCATATGGAATCGACTTACTTTGTACGAATAGTTGATTTATAAGTAATATAGGATTTTGGTTCAGATATAAACGCAAACAAAGAAGAGACCTATAGGGTTCTGTAAATATTTGCTTTTTCTTGGCTCGGTAGACACAAGAAGTATAGACATGCAACCTTTTGCTCAAGATTTTGATCTTGAGAGAAAAACTCAACTGGTGAGGTTAATGTTGTTTTGCCTAAGAGAAGGCTGGAGTCAATGAGAGAAAAGCAACAGCGATATTCCAGTGATACGCAAATGCACCATTTGTGCTTGAGCTGGACACGGCTAATGGATTGGCTATTTACACCTTTGGAGGCAAAACTACCGGTAAAACGAAATCTTGAGGAGAACAGGGGAAACAAGCCCTTGGTCTTTGGATGCGATTTCTGTTTTGGCTTTGTGGAATGGATGTTGTAGCCTCGTTTCAAAGTTGTCCTTAGTCAGGTTTAAAAAATAGTTATTTTGGCATTGTACGGCTAGACTTTGTTTTTTTCGTGATTGGCTAATCAAGAGCAGGATTACTCAAAAGAAAGCGTTATCTATTCCACAATTTGTGTATCGCTTTATGGCGTTTCAAGCATTAAATAATTGGAAACGCATGTACCTACCCTGCATTCCGATAGACGCAACCGTCTCTTTATTTTCATTTGTTGTGATTTCTACTCACCTAATTATTACATGATTCTCCTTCACTGCGGCTGCCTATAATATGATCTTATTAAAGCGCATAGCGGCTGCTTACATGTGTTGTGTTTTATTTTCTCCCTTTGTCATTTGCTGCTCATTTATTCCACATCAGACCTTGCTCCAGCTCTCGTTTGTCAAAGCGAGCTGTCATAATGAGCATGCCAGAGAAAAAAAGTGAGAAAAATGCAAGGTTTGTTTTTGAGCAACAACATGAGTAAAGTGAAAAATACAGTCGAGGGCATTCTGATATGTGTTCTTTTGTTGCTAGGATTCAGGGATTGTTTTTGTTATCAATTATTTATATAATTTCTTTTGTCATTGCACATGGGGATTTATATGTCATTTATATGTTTTTTTTTTGTCATTAAGTATGGGGAATGATTAATGAGCAAAAACAATGAGATTTAACTAGCTAACTTGACGGCCATTGTTAAGCGTATGTATGAATATTATGAACTAACCAGGTATTTAGCGGTCAGGAAATTGACTGCCATTAAATAATTTTTGATTGGTCAATTCTCAAGTGTGAAATCCCGTTCGGAGAATTATTCGGTCAATTATTGTTTTCATTAAAATTGTAATGAGCAAGAGTCATGCCAATATATGATGCAGCGTGTTAGAAAATTTTGAATCACAAACAAGATGCTGCATAGGACCTTTGTCATTTTTTATGGACAATTTTTCCATCAAATTCGTCACTTCCGGTGAACTGATTCTGGGCCAAACTATCAAAAGGCCCATTTATGCACCGAGCCTTTTACAAAGCATGGATCAGCGTTGCTAATCAATGGATAACTTACATATTGTAATGGATCCAGGCAATCTAATACTTCTGATGCAACAAATGGGGGAGCCTATGTAAGCTATGTAAGTAAACGAAAATATACACTGTCCGATAATCAGCCAACAAGTAGGTGAGTGAATCCCACCCATTGCTCTGGTACTATTGACCGGTTTTGTTAATTATCCAAGTGCGGAGAAAAAATGGAAAATTTCCGAGTCTAGTTAAACGAGATGTGGAGAAGATATGGGATAGATCTCCTAAGTGGGTGGTAGGGGAATGTGGACAGATGCCAAAGTTAAGGTGGTCTCTATGGTTTAAAATTTAATAAGGTTGGCTCATCCGAAATTTAATGAGCTAAATATTCAGGTTTTCAAGAAAATATATGTGAAATTAACAGAATTTAGTTGACAAACTTGCCTTGCATTTGTATTTGTTGAGGTGATGGCTCTTTTTGTGTACAGATAACACTAAAAATAAGAAATAGTCAGGTCACTGAATTTCCCTTCAAAGCTGGTGCTGGCGGAAAAATACTCGTTGTTCTTGAATATCCAAAAATTATTATGCGATGATGCTATAGGATCGAAAAAGAAAAGAAATAGCTGCAAATAAAATAGAAAGAGAAGAAACCCCTCCATCATCCATCGATCCCCATCCCCACCCCCACCTCCAAAATCCCCCTCCATCTCAAAGGCATTCCTGGCCGTCTTCCCAAGTAACTGATTACGAGATCTTTGTTTTTATCCACTTACTTACCGGTCCCTCACGTGATGCGTAGGAGATCTAGGAGATGTTAGAACCAAGGGAATCTCGCCAAATGAGAGCTCGGTTTAGAAGCGCAGCGAATTCGGAGCGAAATCGAGCTTACTCGCTTGCTTATGGATCGCAGCACTCATTTGATACTTCTTGATTTGTGATCTTCAGGAAGGTAGCGAATCCGGAGCTCTATATCTCGGAAAGCTAATCTGCTAGTTTGGTGATCGCTATGCACATTAATATGTTATATGATTATTGTGATCGTTTGGTGTCAAAGCTAATACCAAGCAATTTATGTAGCCTAAAGCTCGAATGGTTAGCGCTGGCCATTTGATGCAACCAAAAATGTTACAATTCGAGCTGTCTCCGAGTGATCACTTGTCTTCTATAGCAAAAATATATTGGGTGTATCTTGGAGATCGCTCAGGATTCGCAGCGAGTGATAGCTCCGTTTAAAGCGCGGATTTCGCTAGGGAATACTCGCTCCGGTTTAGCTTAGAAATAGCGCTTTAAAAAGCCGAAGGAAATAGCCAAGAGAAATCCGTCAAATGATAGAAAAGCTCACCGAACAGCTGTCGGGCTGGGATTTAGTCAAAGAAACTACGTTTGATTTAGTATATGTATACATACATACGTATATGTTTTGAAGGAAGGCATGTTGGTAACCTCGACCTAGGTCTAGGAAGGTAAGGTATGTGAATTGTGGAAGGCTACGTGTACAAAGCTCACTGATCGACTCGAAACAAGTGTGTATGCATCCATGGGCGATAATTTAGCGCAATATTGATTGCGTAGTGTGACGTCATATTTGCCGGGATTTCGATGGGTTTCGGAGATGATCGGACATCTTCTTTGCTTTATATTTTACTGACACGGACAATTTGTAAACCTATGATCTATCTTATAATGTGTATTTTTGTCCCGTTTGAAGTTGAAATTGGTAATAAATCCCTATAACTGTAGTGTAGATCAAAAGTCTATCACCAGTGTGATAGATCATATTCTCAACAAAAAAAGAGATTATAATTGCGTCAAAGATGATCGTTTGTATTGATGATCGAAGTTATTTGCTATCACCATACAAAGCAGCAACCTTGCATTTGATTTGAGCTGCCTTAAAGAAAGCATCTCTTGTCACACTAAAATACGCCTGTCAATATTATAGACTCATTATGCAACATATTTTTCCAAATGTCACTCACCGGTAGACATCGTCACAAACACGCAAAATTAGGATTGATTAGTTGCAAAGTTATTTGATGGATTCCGTGCAAAAAAATATCAAATGGGTTTTAGAGATAAAGAGAAAATCTACTCACTCGAAAACTCGAAAACTTCATGTAAATGGTCTACCATTTAGCGGATTCCTGTTGTATTTGTCGAGAAATATTGTTTGTGATGGCTATTAACGTTTGAATTTGTGTTTTGATGACCTGGATCAGGAGTCATATGACACATACATGTATAATATCTCAGTGCAAATGGTACTGCATTGATTTTCTATCTTCTTGTACAAAACCCCTTACATTCGCCACCCGAAAGCGTGCACCCGATAGTAATTCATACTTCCGGTTACATGAGCAACCATTGCTCTTGCGTTCTCGAAATAAGTAGCGTGCTCATTGCGTTTTATCATGAAGAAAACTAGTTTGGAGTTAAAATAAAGGTTTGATATTTGTACATGATATGTATCAAGAGTCAAGCCACCCATTTTTTATGGCACATTGCCATTGAATATCTTAATGAAGCAATACTTTTTTAACAAACCCCCTTACATTTGCCACCCAAAACGCGTACACCCGAATCTAATGTTTACTTCCGGTTGCCTGAGTAGCTGCTGTACTCCCGCAAATGAGAGCACCTACTCATTTCGAGAGAGGAGACGTGAGTGCAAAATTGGAAATGAGTCTGATTATATATATATTGTAAAATATGATCGGCGTCTATCGAGTGAGTGTGTTGAACAGATGTAGGGCAGCTTACTTTATCAATATCTTATCTCGAGACGGATTATGACTCTTGTAGTGGATAATGTCTTACAAACGTGATTTACATGGATTATTATAAATGTATTTGAAGTGAATAAGCTTGAAGTGCGTTAAAAAGGTAACGTTGTATTATTAAACCATGATAACTATTAATTGTTTACTGATTAGCTGTCACCTAAAACAACACTCGCGCCATCAAAATAACACATATAATTTAAGAATTGGTATTGCGAGCATCGAAGCGCGAGCGCATTATTTACCGTCATTAATTTAGGAATTATTCACAACAACGCGACTCGCAAAAATATCGACACTCGCGCGATCGCTACTTAGCGATTCGCGCGAACCGAAAGTGAACCGTATTTTCACTATTTCATTCTAGATTTAGATTGAACCTGTTGTTAATGAGCATTTATTTTTAGCTAATTCTAAAGCCAACTTTATTCACGTGACAAACTGACTATGGTTACCAGGTTTCGTCATCTGTCTTATGAGGTAATTTTTACTTTACAAATTACTTAACTTATATAGGAACATTGGACGTGTCGTATGATTCAATCGATCTGCGCAATCCAGATTGTTTGTCTTTGTTTAAAAAACCGACATTATCTTGTTATTGAATTAGATTCAACGATTAGTTATTATTCTCTTTGCTCAGTTAAGTAATTCATATATGGGTCATCTATCATGTTAATTTATATTTTCTATGGTATTTGGTTGTGCTCTTGATTTGAATCAGATAATTAGGTTAATCATCATTTTTTTGGCAATTGCAAAAACCGAATGAGCATAGGCTTAACTCGACTTCCGAATGCATGTAGTAATAGTGCGATATCTAAGTACATGTTTGTAGTATACAATTTAACATCCTTATAAATAAAAGAAAGAGCATAGATTTTTTTGATGAATTTACAGTTTGTTGCATCATACATAATCATTTGGCAAGATTTTTATTTCCTTCTTGTGATAAATAGATTTGGTCTTTTGGATGTTTGAAATATTTGATAATCGGATATCTACAAGTTTATGTTATTGAACATTGAACGTATTTTAGACACTTCCAATATATTTCTTATGCGAAACCTCAAAGGCGACCTTTTTTTAAACGCAACGAGCGTTTATGTGCGTGTTTTAAGTTTCCCAGAACGAATACGAGGGAAGACAGGATTTATTGAGGAAAAGAAGCTCGAAAAGATTCCAATGTAGCCAGGCCTTTATATATCTATTATTTGAATTTGTATCAATTATTCTCGCGACTCTTTAAGAGCTGATGACGTCTTTGCGATAAGCTCTTATGCCAATTATGGTTCGATCATCAAGCAAGCGCTTATCCAATTTCAGGATAGGATTACTTGTATTGAGATCAGAGGCGGATAAAATGGTGTGAAGGGTAATATATTGACTGGTATTGGATCAGTAAAATAGGGCCGTGTTCACGCAAGAAAGACGCATAATGTTTCGCGCTTTATGCATGAGCGGAAGTGGTTGAATGCAATGACTAGATTGAATGTTTATATATAAAATGTTACTTTGGGTGTTTCGAGCATTTTTAGTTAATATGCTTACCCAGCATAAGTTTGGGACTAAAAGTTCATTTAAAAATAAATTAGTTTAAGAATCAAGTTATATTTTATCAAATTATGTTCATAATTTGAAAATGCAATATACATTCTTTTTTTATTGTATTTTGCCTTGCCCAAATTGGTGTAACCTCTGCGAAATTTAGGGTTTTAACATTGGACTTAGCCTAAAAAGCCGAAAACCGAGAACAGTTATATTCGTTTTGTTATGTCTAAATCTCCAAAAATAGCACTTTCAAGTTCAAATATGATAATAATTATGCTGATTGAAATATGTGATGACATTTTTTCCACAAATTGAAAGCGAATAAAGAAAATTGTTTTTGCAGTTTTTCATAAAAACTAGGAAATTTTCTAAGATTCTTGAAAAGTTCCCAAGTGTGACCATATTTAGAGAGATGCCTCAAAGTTCTAGATTTTTGCCCCTTGTAAAGAATTCATTTCTGTATAACGTGCATGTATTTTTAAATCAAAATATTGAAAACGAAAGGAATTATCGAGGTAAACGTATCTTGGATAAGCATATTAGTATGATTTACCTTAGTATGATTTAAGTTCAAAGTGTGATTAAGGCTAAATCGAATCATATTCAATCTTCCTTTCATGAAGGACTAAGTGCATGTCCTTTTTTCTTGGTGGACGTTAGTTAAATCCTGGTTAGTTCAGCGCATATTCATGTGGCGATATTAATTCGACAATTCTCATGAATCTTTCGATTTTTGCAACGATTACAAAAGTGCATTGTCGCACCATTGGGGCCTTGTCACATTGATAGCTTCTTTGAGCTTTCTTCCCTAACGAACCGTGTTTTCCAACATTTTCGTATAGAATAAAACATATAGCTTTTAAAAACACAACAAATGTTTTTAGGTTTCCATCATGAAAACATTTAAAATGTGGTTTATCTAGGCAAAAGTACCCGAAAAGGTTTCCCATGTAACCAGGCGATAAATGCATAATAATTCGATCTCCTCTTAATGCCTTTCCACGTCCGCTCATGGATTATATGTGTCGCCCTTTACAAAATGTAAAATTCAATCTCCATGTTTTGATGGCATTGACCCAGTGCCATGTTGACAAAAAAAAGAAGGGTCTCGCGGAGTTTTCTCGACGCGTCCCTTGATCCGATTAAATTGATCGATCCGCATTCATGTGTTTGAATACGGAGCATGTTCTGCGACCAAAATTAAAGGGGTGCATGCAAAAAGCTAGGTTACATATACAATTACATAAACATGTATATCATACTTTTGAAACGGGGCTTAGCACAGTGACAGTGAATTGTCAATAGAATATATAATCTGTTAAATATAATAAACCTGAACAAAATAGATTGATATCCAAAAACCAAGCGCTAATTGGCTTTTGTCTCTGAATTGATAAAACTGTATTTAAACTTCAAATCAGGATCAAGCATATTTTTGCACGAACCCCTTCTATTGTCAAAACAGTAACGATCCGTGCCAGCAATAAATGTATTCATAAGACTTAAGAAGTGCCAAGATCTCACTAATCGAGTTGTGTCAAAAGAAAAATGACTTATCGCAAACTCATTAAAATGGATAATATGGCATGAGATATGAGTATTGAACACTACTAATTAAGCTGATGCAATGGTTTAGAAATAGATTCAGATCCAGAACTTTGCTATACGTTACAATGAGCAGAGGAAGAACAATGAATGGCAAAAGAAAGAAAATCACACAAAGAATATAAACGCATTAAGTTTACATGGATACATGTTTATAGGCTTGATTCGACATGATTTTCTTGGATAATCATAAAATAAATTAGAAATTTGTAACCAAAAGGTAACTTCACCTATATAATTTTATTTTAAGATATTTCAAAAGTTTAAAAATTAACAACAATCCTGTTTACGCGAAATTCGGAATCTAACCTTTCAATTGAAGGTTAAAAATTGAAGTTTATTTAAGTACAGTTGAAACTGAAATAGATAATTGTTTCCCCTCTGCCCAGGTAAGCGAGTTTTGTTCCCAGGTCATGTGTCTAAAAATAGATTTAAATTAGTTTCTTATTTTTGCAAGAGAAAAATATATAATTGACTCGACACATTTCGATGAGGTTAAGTTTTCGAGCTGTTTCAATATGATGTATGACTTGTCAATATGCAATTTACAAACGTCATCAATTTCTAACGAAAATAAATACTATATTTGTAGTTTGAACAGTTGATTTGGTTTATAATTTATATATTTCTAGGTCATCTAGAGCATTAAGGGAATATTTAAGTTAATTTTAGAAGGGACCAGAGTTCGATATCTTTGTCCATTGTGTGGTTACAGGTTTGTCAAAAATAAAATCTTATGTAACTTTTAGAATATGAGACATAGACAGATAAAAAGTTCGGCGTAAAGCTCATTGAATCGAATTGCATATCGGATATGACACATGTACCAAATAAACCGTGAATATCGAAAATTAATTCGGAGAAAAGTGTCGGAATAACATGATATTTAAGATTTTATACAAAAAAGTTAAAGAAGAGTTATTTTGCATGTTGCATTCATGACAAAAGAGTTTTAAAAAAATAGACATCCTGATAGTTTTCGCTTGGCTAGCGTTTTACTATATGTCTGCGTAAGCAACTTAACAAGGCACGACTTAGCGAATAATATTTATTTCAGTAATCATTGCTCTGGCAATCCTTTTGTTCAATCGTAAGACAGTTACTAAAATGGTCAATACATTTATTGCTTTATGTTTAATATAGTGTTTACGGATAGTCTATTTGTATACAAAGTTCAGATAAAACGTCAAGAGTATAAGTAAGGTAGGTTGCCGTACTATATTAAATTAAACGAGTCGGAAGACATATAAGAGCTCTATGGTGTAGTAGGGAACTTTTGAATTGGACGTATACAAGATGAATCTATTATACATGTGTATTTCTAAATACAATCTAAATACAGAGCGAAGATAGAGCTATCGCCAGTTCATTCATAACTTATATTTCGTAAATCTAAAATAAGAACCAATTATTGAATGTCGGCTATCTCTAGATAGCGCGATACTTGCTACTTTACACGGATATCGCCTCAAAGACTAAACGAACGATAAGATTAAAACGCGTTGCAGACAGGCCAATGCTTTGTAAATAAGTCGTAAACAGGTCTTTGTAAGGACCGGATCACATGGATCTATTTTTCCTATACTAAAAAACGATTGTTCCAATTTTAACAATTGGCGCGTTTTTGAGTTTCACGTATAGAATATATTAAAAAAACACGGATTGTAGTGAAATAAAAAGCTCGAACAAACGTTCCGTGTGCCCAGGCCCTAAGTCGTAAACATATCATTCTGCCTAGCAAGTCTATTTAACATGGAGTTGTTCTTTTTCGTATCGATCCTTCTGGGATCGGTTACTTTTCTCATCATGGAAAGCATGCAGGTGCATTGATCATATTACAGACATGATACATGCAAAACAAAAACAAAGTAACAAATTGGTTTATTATCGAAGTGAGCGAGCAAAATATGAACTGAGTGAGATAAAGAGAAATGTAATTTTATATAAAATTATTTTGATGTACCGTGTTTGGTTAATTGTCATTAGACGTGTGTCCCAGTTCACAATACTGACAATAGAAAAGTGCTCATAATTGCAAGAAAATGACCCCATGCTTTTTTCCAGGGATTTATTAATGTACATGTACTTGTAATAAGACATATTATTCAATGTAAAATAAACAAAGTTTTCCATAAATGATTATGGCCCCAGAGAATAAAGTGGCACATAACTTACTCTATGTGTTGGTTTAACAAAAGGGCATCACCATGTAATTAAACACAACATCATTATGGCTGTGAAATAAACGTATTTAATGCTTAGATATCATATACAGTCCATGTTTTGGGCTCGAATTTAATTCAAGAAATTGAAATTCGTATACGAGGATGAACGAGTATGTGTGTCAAAACGAACTTCTCATTTTCCTACTTCATTTTTTGTTTAACTATAATTGACCTTTTTCAACATTCATTGCTTACCAAGCCTTTATATATGACGCAAAACCCTTTTTGTTACCAAGCCAAAATGCTATTTAAATGTTTCATCTCTCTTTTTTTCCAGATTTGGATACAACTGACCAAAAGCAACACCATCCACATGGAAAAACAATCAAAACACAGATTGAGACTCTGACTGATTATTCATCAAACTATATTCCGCCATTCAAAGCGCGAAATCAATCAAAATTAATAGTTTGCTAAGTGCGCGAAAATTATTTCGCCAAAATAAAACTTGCAACCATTGAGAACTACGGTAATTGGACGGAAATGTTGGGCGACAGTCTGAACGGAGAGTGGAATGGCGCGGAAGCCGAGGAACCAGCGTTGGTGTTTGAAGACCAGCTGCATTTGAGTGATACACTCATCAAACTGAATACACTCAGAAAAGGTGAGATTTGTTACTATATGTATTGACTTTTCGGTGACCGCTGCGGAATTTGAAGAAAATTTTGTAATTTTTCTTATCATCATAATGATACACATGGAGGCATAACCAAGTGCTAGAAGTGCTAGCAATAGGCCTAGACAAGGCTCGGAGAAAGTGCAGCGCCAACGGCGGAAAGGGTCCCCAGTT
>LQRL01064698.1:0-16342 GCA_001703475.1 Hydroides elegans | reverse complement strand
CTCAGAGTTTTCACCGTCTGAGTCATACGGAAACGTCATGGGTGACTGAAACGATCGTCTGAACCTTGGACTTGTATCCGGAGATTTGGGTGTTGGTGAACCAAAGGTCATGTAACGGTGCTTCTTCGTCGGAGAGCATGGTGGCGTTTTTAATTCCGGGCTATCTTGAATACCGATCGCTTCGGGAATAGTTTCAAGTCGATTTTCCTGATCGCCATCCTCATCACCATCCGAATCATGAAAGTTTAACGTTTGAGCAACGCACAAATCTTGTCGTCGACGCTCTGATTTTGTGTTGAAAAACAATCGCCCTCTGCACAATGACATTGTCTATCCCATCTGAAGTTTTGAAATAATTTGTAAATTGTAATCCAATGGTTTTAATCACTTTAATGCGAAATATCGCTCAAAACAGGAAATTTACACATCACACGCTTGTTTTTGGCGCTTATTTATATCACGTGATAGTTTTGAACCAATGAGATCGCTAAAAATCTAGGCCGTACGACTTGGCAACATGCCATAAAGCCTGTTCCATGTAATATAAACCAAATCTCAGATGTTTGTTTACGTGCATTATTTTTTATCACACTGATGACGCTAAAATTTTTTTATAAATACAATTTTACTGTTGAATATTGACATTTAAAAGAAAATTCTACAACATATTTAGACTCAAGTTGATTTGTGGTTCCTAAGGAATTTCAAAGATGTTTATGATTCTAATGAGCTATGTTTAATAAGTATTGTCAAAGGATTCAAAAGGATTCAAAATTTTATTGCGTTAAATACATTAAGTATTTTTAACAATTTCAAAAATCCAATGCTCTAACTTAACTATAACAAAACAGAAAAAAAAAATAAAAAACATGTAAAATGCATATGTAAAGAATACCACAAACGTTTATATGACTCGTTAAATGCCATCAAGCGAAAAATATCATAATACTGATATACGAAAAGCCCAGAATCGAGGGGGAACCTCAAAGTTGCTTCATTGATTTGAATAGATAGATCGTTAAATTCTTCATAGTTTTTTCACTTCTAGAACTTAATAAATCAAGAAAACATGTAAAATTAGATCTTCTAATGAACTTTGCGGGAAAAAATGTCTTATTAAGTCTGAAAATTTCGTACAATAAAATAGGTGATGGAACTCATTCGCAGTTTCATTAAGGTTACAAAAATCACATTTTCTATCTATCCTTGGGACTCTAGGTCTGACGTGTCTTAATGTTTCAATTTTTAATCTATGATTAGACGTTCTAAATTTACAAAAAGCCCTAACAAGATAATTTGGCAGTACATCTATGTATTTCTCTCGATCAAAATTTACTTTAAACATCATATAGGTTTCACATTTGGGCAACTGACTTAATCTAACTTGCCATTCTCTGATAAATTGAAACTTATAGTGGTTAATCGACACCGTTTTAATAATATCTTTTTTAATATACATTTTCTCGTAAAAAAATTGCTGCAGACCCATATAAAAAAACCTGGCTCTTACATACTGTAACCATTTCGTGGTATAGGTATCACCAATTGAATAATCATGTAAAAACTCAAAAACTGAACGAGCTAACGTATTGTTCTCTGGGTTACATAGTTTTGAAAAATAGCACAGAATACTACTTTTGAATCTAATCGATATAGGAATTTCACTAGTCTCACCCCAAATCATAGGAATTGGTGTACCTTTATTAAGTCCTAGCATGTATCTAATATATATTAACTGCAACTTATCTAACTTAATTAGTTCAACTTCGTCAATGGCCCAAATTTCGCAACCATAAGATAGAATAGGGAAAATTAGTTTGTTGAAAAATTCTAATTGAATGCTAATAGGTAGGCTTTCTTTTCGGGATTTTTAAAGTAAAATAAACATAGCTTTAGTTGCCTGATCTAGTACTGAGTTGATAGCCGGTTTGACCGAACTATTAAAATGTATCTTGATACCAAGATATTTAAAATATGGGACAGTTTTGAGAATTTCCCCATTGTAAGTGAAAATTACGTCTTGAGCCTCAGTTTTTCTCTTTTCAAACACTGTTATTTTAGTTTTTCCTATGTTAACGCTCAGTTTCCATTTTGTACAGTATTTATAAAGTAGGTCAAGTCCTTTCTGAAGGTATTCGCGACTATTTGAGATAATAGCTGTATCGTCTGCATACAGAACTATACAAAGAGACAGATATTTATTGAAATTATTGGGATGCTTAACTAAAAACGGATCAAAATGGTTGTTTAACAAAAAACTCTCTAGATCGTTTATATACAAGGCAAATAAAAATGGAGACAGACTTTCTCCTTGTCGTACGTCCATAAAGCTAGGAAAAGCATCAGAGGTGAGCCCATTACAGAATACTTTAGATTTGATTTTATCATACATATTTTTTACTATTCTTCCAAGTTTGCCAGATATCCCTTCCTTAAGCATTTTGTACCACAACCCTTTTCTCCAGACAGTATCAAAAGCTTTGGAATAATCGACCCACGCAACATGTATTTTATCGTTTTTTGAAAGACATATATCTATAAGACTTTGCAGTACAAACACCTGATCAATTGTCGAATGGCCTTTCCTAAATCCAGCTTGATTCTCCCTAAGAATATTATAAGTATTGGAAAAACGCTCTAATCTGTCATTAATCATTTTTTTGAAGATTTTACCTAAGGTGGAGACAAGGGTTATACCTCTATAGTTTCCTGGGTCCTTCGGATCTCCTTTATTCTTAAATATGGGTATTATTACGCCTGTATTCCATGAGTCTGGTATTTGCTCGCTATTTAAAACAGAGTTAAACAAATTTCTATAGAAAGGGCGCAAAAAATCATAAGATTTCTTTATAAATTCATTTAAAACCATGTCTTCACCTGGCGATTTACAATTTTTCATTGAAAATACGGCTTTTTTAATTTCTTCATCAGAAAAATCCATTTCTAGAATAGATTTGTCAAAATCTCTAGACTCATCATCACTTACATCAGGGGGATTCTCGTTTTCAGTAGGTCTATTATTTAAGCCTTTAAAATGTTTAACTAAATCGGAAAAACTAGCCTTAATCTCAGTTTTCTCTTTTTTACAATCAAGAATTTTCCAGTATTCTTTCGGGGTTTTCATCGCCTTCTTTAGCTCTTTATTTCTTTTTCTAATGAGGTCATATTTAGCTTTTTAATTGCTTTTTTATATTCTTTAGTTTTCTTAACAAACTCATCTTGGGAAACAGTGAAATTTGACCTTTTTCTCTTTGCTTTTCTATATTCAGACTGTGCAATTTTGCAGTTCTTATCAAACCATTTCTTAACTTTTCTATCATTCAACCTTTTCGGCTTTACATTATGCAAAATGAACATTCCTTATATATATTTATCATTTTATCTTGGTAAATTCCTAATATACCATTCAATTCTAATATCTCCGATAAGCTATTAAGTTCATCAATGCCATTCGAAGAGAAAATATCGGATAATATAATATCTGTATCATCATTCCAGCATACCTTATATTGCTGTTTCATGTTTTCTTCATCATTTTTAACAGCTTTATTGGGTTTATCTTTATCATTAACGATATTCTTAAATAATCTTAAATTGAAACTTAACTCTAAGGGTTAATGGATATCAGACAAAATAGGGTTTAACATTCTAGGTTCGAAAGATACAACTTTTTGCAATAATTCAAGGTTCAGTAAGAATAGTCAATAGTTGACCTGTCTTTCGTTGTGTAATTACCAATGTTTCTATCACACCCTAATCGCCCATTGGCTATGAAATAACTATGACTTTTACATAAATTTAATAATTCTCTACCAGCAAAATTAGGTGGACTGCTATCTTTATTAACACGTTTGAACTTAATTCCAATATCACTAAATACTTCACTAAGATCCGTATATAACCCAAGATTATCTAACTCATAGTTTGTTATATAATTATCAAAAAGGTGAAATCATCCTCATTATTTGTCCTAGCATTAAAATCACCAGAAATACATAAATAGTTAAACGTATATCTAGCCGCTATATCTAAAAGGTCAAAATCAATTTTCTCGAAAATATCTCTTTAAAAAACCTTGAGTTTTCAGGAGGAATGTAAACATTGCCAAACAAAATAGATATATCATCATCAAGCTTTAACATGAACCAGAGACAGTCTGGGGTATTTGTTTCGATAAACTGTATGTCTTTTTTGTACTTCTCTTTGAAAATTACAGCAACACCTCCTGACCTATGTTTTGCTAATTTCTTTCTATGTTTAAAATTCACACATAAACCTACATTATGCAACTCATCTCTAATAAAATCTTCATCTAATGAGTCAGTTTTTACCTCCTGTAACATATAAAAGTCGTTGTCAAGTACTTCTTCTATGACTTCATCAATATCAACTTTGGATCTCAAACCACAAATATTTAAACTCGAAATATGAAAAGTATCAGTACAGTTATATGAATGTTCATTGAAAACGTTTAAAAGTTCTCTTCTTGTAAACAAAACATCTGATTCCGACTTATCCTTAACTATTGTGGGAACAATATTAGCTGCGCTATTATTCTCTATATTATCATTTATTGTATCTGATCTTTCACTAATGACATTGCTCAAATTATTACTAGCACCAAGCGAAACGAATCTATTCTTTACCGGAACAGAATATGAATGATCATATATATTATCAGAAACAACTGGAATACAATTCTTTTAAGTTTTTTTAACATGTTTAGCCAAAGAATAAACCTTATCATTTTGTGAACATAATCTCTCAAATTCCTCAATTTTAATTCCAACAAATTGACAAAAAGCGCAACGTTCTTTGATAAAATGTAATAGTCTCTACGCCCCCTCAACAACCTCTATATAAGTGTGGATGTCGAATTTGAGATGCCTGCACGGGTGACCTGGCTGTACGATCTTTCCTCTCGGTTGTTTTTCGTTCTTATCGACATTTGGGATGTCCATTGCTTGGTGATCCGGATATTCGTTCGCATTACCGACGTACATCAAAGCTATATACTCGGTGATACCAAGCTGTTCAAAGGGTATATTTATATACCCAACCTTGCACAAGTCCAGGGCACTGTAGAGCTTTGCCTTATCGCCATTCGGGAAGACTGCATGAATGACCGCGTTTCTAGAGTACGCGGTTTTGACATAGTCACTCCTTTTCGTGGCATTCAATAACCAGAGTCTTGGCAACGTAAGGTCCTCTGAGATTTTGACATTCTTTAAGTTGTCATGTGTTTTCTGATATTGCTCTGCCTTGACCGGATCTTTTGAACGTAGAAGCCCAGCTTGCTTTCCGGCTTCTATTCTCTTTTTGATTGCCAAATGCTTAGCATCGACAAAATTGTCTCTGGCGACCGAATCTCGGAAAGACACAAACACACTCTCACCATATCTGTTCGGTTTCATAACTTTGATGTTGGAAATATCATCATTATGAACGGTGATGCCTTGCTCTTTTGCAAAAGTGACAAGCACTTTACGGTAGTCGTCAGATTTGGGGAGACCGGAAATACGAAGATTGTTGTACCTTGCCCGGTTTTCGATTCTGTCGTTTGCGTAAAATTGCTCAACTAACGCACTCTGAATCCGATAGCTTTGCTCATCAATGTCTTTGCTATTATCGACAATGTCTTTTTGATTACGCTCAATCACTTTTTGTTCTCTTTGATAACAGTCTCATGCGCATCGATGTTGACTTCAATTTCGTTTACTTTGGTCGACAACTCCTCGATTTTCAGGCCATCAATTTTCTGTTCGATACTTTCTGTGACCGCCTGCGACATACTGACAATCAGGGGGTTCAGCAATGTGAGCACTGTTGAAAATGATTTCTTAGTTTCGGTGTCTAAAGGAGAGTTTTCTAACTTCTCTAACATCTCTTTTGATTTTTTCTCAATGATAGCTTCAATTTTATCAGTCTTTTTAGCCGACCCCAAAGGGCTATCACTGAAATTGAGACGTTTGACATCATGAATACTCACAGGTGAGTCATCAGGCTCCTTTCGTTTTTCGCTTGTTGACATTTTAACGAGAAAAAAATGAACTTTATTAATGATAAAAATTAAAAACCGCGTGAACATGAAACGGAAACGGAAACTTTACATGTATATATTTTTTAATCTATATGGTATATAGCAATCAACACAGGGTTAAAAAACTGTTATATTACTTCACTTCCGATGCCGAATCAACGCGACAACGAGCGAAAACTATTTCTTTAAACATCAATTTCTATAACATAAACACCCAAATATGTGTTTCTTAAATGCCACAGGTCATATTACGACTTCAAAAGCAACTGTAATGTATTCAATGCATTTTTTATTAAATGTAAGCAGATGATATTAGATACTTCGAGAGGGATGTTGTGGATATTTGGAAAATCAAGAATAAGAGCCCATAGAATGATACACAAGGCAGAACCTTAAATATAGGGCCATTGAGGTTTTTGTTCAGCGAATGAAAAAAAAATAGAAATCTATCTAACGAATTTCAATCAATAAACAAATGAAGGCATGTCTAGGCGGTCATTTCCGAAACATATCCAAATCAGGCCAATAAACATGGACTGCATAGCGAGCCCCCAATATAAGGTGTTTATTTATGCTGTTTGACCGTCTATGTAGAACTATTAAACGGAATCGATTTTATGCATAAGAAATATTGGCTGAATAACATGCAATAGGTTTATTTGCTGATGATAAAGAAAAATAGAATCATTAAGAAGAAATGAACAGGTGTTGCAAAATTCACAAAAAAATACTGCGTTTTTTAGAGTTTGAAAAGACCAACAAAACTAAATAGTTATTTGAGATATAAGTGGTTTGTTAACAAATTTTATATTGTTTAGCAGTGCTTATACAAATTTTTGAATTATGAAGTTATCGCATAGTTATATCGGGCGAGTAAATTTATAAGAAATAGTATTTTGTTCTAGTCAGTTCCTTTTCAACAAAGCATGTTATAGGAAAATATCCTTATAATATGTTACCTTTTGTTGGAATACATGTATTTTATATGACAGACAAAACATTAATTTATTCAATTTATTTACAAAATATTCTTATTTTGTGACAGAACAGGAGCGGATAAAAACTATTCAACCCGTTGCAAATGTTATAAAACATCAAACAGAACGTGGTGCGCCAATATATTGTATGGCAAAACATATAAGACCATGCACTTCATGCAACCCTTTCCCCTTAATCTGCTGCTGAAGAAGAGAAGGGAGGTTAAATAAAGGTCCATCTCACCAACGATAATAAAGGTCAATCTCACCAAAACATCAAATAACAATGAGTTATTAGTTGAGTATGATTAAGAACTTTTATAAACTTATATAAACTAAATCATAGTTGCAAGAAAAATTGGTAGATTATTACTCAACGATGATCAATGACTAATTTGATATAGTTTCTATTGATTGACAGTTTAAAAGATCAACAATGTGATTGGATGTTCTTTTTGCACTCAATGGTGTTATCGATAATGTTCTCAACTGGAACGGATTTGGTATTTACCCGAGATTCTCTTGTTATTCTTAAGGCATCCAAGATACACTTTGTAAGCGGTTTTCAAATCTTTTAAAAATATATTTTTAAATACGGACAGTATAAAAATAACCATTTTAAGAAATAAAATTTTGCAAAAATAATGAATAAAGATGTTCGCAATAATACGAAAAATGAAACAATGAACATAAATAATTGATCAATTCTATAGAGCAAAGTGCCATTAACAAGATAATTATAAACACGTTGAATTTATTTCCATATAATTGTTCTCACTTTTCATTTCGAATCAAGTAAATTACAAAAGGTTTTATTCAAATCTCCAAGTTGAAAAAAAAAGAAACAGCTCGTGATATGTTTTTCGTAATTCAAGAGATTTGGCTATGTGTAAATAGCCTACCCGATCCAAATACCACCAATCCGATTTCGTACTAATGCCATGTTGACATAAAATCTATGTGGTAATACCAATTTTCGGCACATTTTATTTATTGCTACAACCACTGTTTTGTCTTAAAAGGGGCCACACTTTAAGATACCAACATCAGAAGGACATTAACGTATGTTGACATAATTTATCATGCAGGATATCTTGTAGCGATTAGGTCCATGGCCAACCTTCAGTCTTGGATAATAATTAAGGTATATTATTCAAATTAACAGTTTATCAATAATCAAGGTCTAAAATTGTACAAAAGTGAAATGAAGTGACCAAATTTACGCCAATGTTGGTTTATTGCTAAAATTGTTGTTTGAAATGATGCGACATTTGAAAAACACACACACAAAGTTAGTTCATAAGGTGCAAAGTCAGATATAGAAGTAAGTCCTCCACAGATTTTGGTAAAGTGACATTTATATCTTATAATATTATATTGTGACATAATCTAAGGCAACCGATCAGGTTATCATGATTATACTGACAGTACATTAAAAGAGTCAATGTCGATGAGAAAACAAAAAAAAAATACCCCATATGACCAATATGTGGTGCGCCACCTCTGTGTTTACATGGCGGAACACCATTCGTTCGATCAACGTGTTGCATATCTTGCTGATGCTCTGATATTGACCAGATTTGACTATTATAACAGTCTATTCAAGGGCCTTCTTCAATTTGTAGTCGATCGACTCCAAAGGATTAGGAACGCTTCCGCCCGAGTGTTTTCAAGGGCCAGTCGTAGAGATCGAATCACGCCAATACTCAAGAAATTACACTGGTTGCCCGTGAGAAAAAGTGCCAGTTTAAGACATTTAATTTGATTTTGAGTCTAAGAATCAAATGACACCTGAGTATTTACGGGACATGGTAAACTCTCCAAAACGTGCCCTCAAGTCAAAATCAAGTAACTCTCTTCAAATAATTGAGACGAAAAAAATAGTTTGGAGCTAGATCGTTTTAGTATGCTGGTGCAAAATTATGGATGAATTTCCAGACGTTAAAGCAACAAAACCATTTGAATTGTTTTTTTCGAACGGGTTTGGCTAGTTAGTTGGGTTTCATATCTTAGATAACAATTTCCATTCTGGTTCAGTCTTTTGTATATGAGTAAGGCGATCTTTTATCGTATCCTCAGCCCGAAGCCCGATTTGTATGCAAAATGAAGAAATCGGACCATATAACAAAAACACTACGACGACTCCATTGGCTTCCAATATGGTATTGGATTATGTTTAAGATCGCGCTGATCACGTTAAAAACGCTACGTGGAGAAGGCCCGAAATACCTGAATGACCTATTGCATTCGTCAACCAACGCGCGCAATACCCGATCGGGTAAATAAAACTGACAATACAACGAACCAAAATGAAATCGGCTGGGGATCTTTTTTGTGTAAGTGCCCCTAAAATATCAAACTCTCTCCCCTCTGAGTCTCACATAACAAACGCGCAGTCGATTCTTAATTTCAAGAAGCAGCTCAGAACTCACCTTCGGAGAATAGCTTACTTCTAGTTTCATTCGAATTTATGCAACAGTATTATTTTAATGTTTTATTGATAATCTTCAAGTATTGTTAATATCAAACACTAGTCATATACATGTTAAAAGTCACAGTATTATTGTCAAGTGTTTTGAGAAAGCACTGGTTTTATATCCATATAAATAAGGCGCTAAACAAGTACTGCTATTATTATCATTATTATTATCCTATAAGCAACTGGAAGCATGTGAGGCTGTTTCAAAGCTTCGGCTATATGTTCATATTTTCGCTATTTCATCACAAATCTTGCGGCTGAGTTTTGTATCCGATGGAGCTGGTTGATGAGGGTTAATGGGAGACCATAGTACAGGCTGTTGCAGTAGTTGAGTTTTGACAAAACTAGGGATACGGCTAGGGGGTTGGCTGTTTCGACGTTTAAAAAACGTCGAATTAACCAAAGCATGCGTAACTGGGTATTACAGGCTTTGACTACATTGTTTTATATGTTGCTTTGTGGTGAGGTGTTGGTCTATTTAGACGCCTAGATTCTTCGCACAGGCACAGGACGCCTAGATTCTTCTCCTCCTATGGTAATGTTTTCATATACCATTTTAGAAATATGCGATTTTATCCGATTATCACTAATTTAGTTTTGTTCCATTGAGTTTAAGCCTGTCCTCATGAAGCTATTTTGAGAGGGTTTTGATGCACTTTTCCTGGTTTGACCTTGATCTCAATTGCAAAATTATGGAATTTGGGTTTAACATTTTGTACAGCTGATTATAATCTGCAAACATACGATAGTCTATCTTTGGGGATTGCGATTTTATTAGGGTTCCGATTGGTTTGGTGTAGGATTTGTAGTCGAAGGGACCGGCCCCGACCCTTGGCCTATTTCTAGTAGGTTGGATGCTGACATATCGTCGTTTATCACTATACGCTGGAACCGGTCCTCAAAGTATGACACAAGCCATTTTAGTGCAGATCCAGATAGACCAAATGCGAGCTGAAGCCGGTCAAGGAATAATCGGTGGTGGACGGTGTCGAATTTGGCACTCATATCTAATAAAACTAGAAGTGTAATTCGTTATCTAACAGTGCAGTCTCGGTGCTAATGCCACGTTTATACGCCGATTGGTATGGTTCCTCTAGAGACTGGATTTCACAATATTCTGATAGTTGTTTAAAGACGATATGCTCCATTAGCTTCGATAGGAAGAGGAGATTAGATATCAGTCTAAAATTCGAAAATTCGTTGACGTTTGGCTTCTTTGTAATGGGAGTCACAACTGCCTGTTTCAACAGTTTAGGCATATGGCCTTGCTAAAAATGACATATCAACCATGTTTGCTATGAATTTGCACACTTCATCAACACACGTTTTCATCAATGTTATAGGAATTGTATCAAATATACAGGTTTTAGAGGGAGCAGAGAGTATGTATTTCTTGATTTGTCTGGCTTAACTGGCTGAAATGCTGGAAGGGTAGACGTGCACATCAGTTTTGGGACAGATAAATGCCCTTATGCTGCCTATTTCTTTCTTGGAAAGAGGCGTTGATTTTACTGATCTGGCTTTTGAAGAAGGTAAAAAAGCTATCGGCTAACTCCTTATTACTTTATGTTTCTTGAAGCATCGTATTTTTTATTAGTTTTTGTTATTGAGCATTTTTCCAACTAGTTTGAACAAATTTTTCGAGTTTCCCGAGTTATCCGTGACTTGTTTATTGTGATATGCGGTCTTTTTGCGGAAATTAGTGATACTTCAAGGTTTGGGCACGAAGATTGGTTTTCGTGGTGGAATCCCCAGATCTGTCTTCCATTTACGCTGCAACAATCGGCGTTGGCGTTTTGCGATGTGTTTTATTGTCATACTACGGTTAAACTGGTTTGGCTTTTCGATTTCGATGTTGAACTGAGGTATGAGAGTCTAGAATCGATTTCATAGTTGAATGAAATGCTAAAGTGCTGTACAGAACAAAACCTAGTAAAAGGTGGCACAGTCTTTCAGCATAAATACCTTTATAAACCGACATTGTCAGATGGAAAGACTCAAAACCAGATAGACCACTACTTAAAAATAGCAAATAGAGAGCAGGGCTGTCTGTTGCAGCCGGTTACTGGTTCATTCTACCGGCTGTGATGGGCTGATGTTCCGGCAGAGATTTTTGCAAAAGGTTTTGTCATTTATCTTATTTAACATATCATACATTTTTTGTTATTGAATAATTATATTAATATATTGGATAATTGCCCGTTTGTTATTCCCCTAAGTGAAATTTAGTTTGCGCCATCATATAAAATAGCGTATATTTCAATATTGCGCGACAGGTTCTTTGCACTGCGCATTTGACTTTTCAGAGTCGGTTGAACAAACGCCACTGTCGAAAATATGTACGGTCCAGGACAGTATGATTTTGACATTGTCGGTAAGCGTTTTAAACCATAGGCCTGGATTGCCAGTGTAAGTTTAGGCTTAAGAGCGAACAGTACATTTTACTAAATATCGATTTTATAAAGGTACAAATAACTGATTTTTACACAACAAAAAAGACAATATAAGAATTGTTATGTATTTAATTGATTTCCTACCATGTTTCGGGAGAACCTCTCTTCGTCAGAGGAGTACAAATATAATGAGCATTAATGTAACTGAAGCAGGCGTTCACAGGCAAAATTAAATTATTATTACGTCACAATATAATTTTTAGTTGTGTAAAGATAATTATTTGTTGCGTCATAATAATAAACACTTATTTTGTAATTAATCATGGCAACAGTTTAAAAAAGGGGGGATTTGGCTTAAAACAAATTCTAAATATTTACAAGACACTATAATAGAAAATAAAATGATATTAAGCATATTTTAATGTATTATTTATGCATTACTGTGGGTATCACATTTTTCCTTTGGAAGGTCAAATTATTTTGTTGATATCGAAGTCTGCTGAAAAAATCTTTGTCATTTAATTCTGTATTTACTGAATTTGTATGAAACATTTTGCTTCTTTTATATTTCAGGAATATATCGAAATGTGATGAAAGGTTTTTCCTGCAGTATGTTATCTCTGTAGTGTATTTAGGTTCTCGGAATTTTATTTTTTTTAAAGCATTTTTCAGCAGACTTCGATATCAACAAAATAGTTTGACATTCCAAGGGAAAATGTGATAAACGTTTAAGAACAAAAGGATTTCTCAAAATAGAAACTCTCAACTTGAATGTAATTTTGATGAATAAAAAATTTATAATTTAGATGGCTTTTGCCTTCGCTGACTGTATCCATACTACTTGGATCCACAACAGCAAAATTATACCCAAACAATTTATGTCAAATGAACTAGAAACGCCTGGTAGAGCTTCGCCTTATAAAATTGCTTAAATATCGATTTATCAAAATTGAAGAGCCCCGGATGCCCGATGCTGTGATTTAAAAAGCTCTGGAATTGCAGATGTGTCCTGTAGTATTTTCGGCCAAATTCAACCGACTTCTTGGGGCACACAATTCTCCACCAGATTAGAGCAGGATAACTAGCTTCAGGCAAAATTAGATAGTTTTAGATTTCTTTTGAAGCTGAGGAAGAATCGAGGAATTGCATTTTATGTATTGCTTGTAGCTAATTATTTGTCGGCGCTTGCATATTCAAAACATATGTTTTTGAAAGATTTGCTCGCGCCTTTAGTGCTCGAAACTTGACAAATGGCCTATTCACACGGAAAGCAGCAAAGAGCGACAGCGGCAAATATATTGATATGTCCTTTATAGAGTGGCGGCGCTCCTTGCCGCTTCTCGTCAGAGAAGGCCCTTAATATATTTGTGGTTTGACATTAAGTGTGACATTAAGGATAACTATTTAACGGTTAAGATAAACATATGAAAAATGGTTCGCTAGGTGAGGGGAACTCCACAATACATTTTGTTGTTGAATCACATTAAGATATCATTATAAATAGAAACAACAACAAAATAAAGTTTGTTAACATTTCTTTTTGCGAAAAGGTGTTCATTTTTTCCAAGTCAGCTCGGAACAGAAATGGAGCACCTTTTGCAAAATTTAAAATGTGAAATATGACTAAACTACCTATCCTATATTTTAAATAATATATTATTATACACTACCTATCCTATATTTTAAACAACATATTATTATACAATTACAAGCAAGATTAATCATTTTCGAAATAATTTTTCTTCGATCTCATTACGAAAAGTAAGCAATTATTGAAAAATGTGTTCTTCAAACTGCTCAAATGTCCAAGCTTGACAGAATTGCCTCAAAATTTCTAAGCCAGCTGGAATTTGGTTGGGAACACATTTTTTTGGGGGTACAGCTCGTGAGGTGCTCTTCTTAGATGCTTATACAATTAATGTTTTTCGGCAAATATATGTACAAATAAACATCTTTCTAAGGCCATAACGATGGCCCTTTGATTCTAAATATGATATACCTTATGTTTTTATATGGATATTTAAATGATCTGATTGTGATTATTATAGAGCATGAAATTCTAAAATAGACAAGTACTGTTTTGCTATCATCCCCAAAAATATTTCTAAGACCAATCACAATACAGGATTTGGGGTGAAAGTTGAAATATGACGTCATCAATCTTGACCCATTTAATGCTGGGTATTAGGTGTTTAAAACCCTGATTTAAAGTGTTATTCTCTATAAAATAAACTTTTCTTTGATTTTAAAAATGTGAATTAATCTTTATTCTTATGAAATACGGTGATAATGATTGTGTTTGTTAAAGAATTCATAACGAAAATTGAAGACTTTCGAATGGTGTTTTCGACTAAATTTCTTCATTTTTGGTCATTTTATATAAGTATTTTTGTTCAATCAGCAAAATATATTTGTTGAGACATGTTATGGTAATTTAGACCCCAATTATCTAAGGAGTATTGAACGTAAAATGATGCTATTAAATTTCGAAAAGATTCATGCACGAGTATCTGAGAAATTAGGTGGCAAAAATGCCATTTTTTGTATATAAATGATAGAGGGATTTTCCATATAGCATACACAGGGAAAAACAGTCACGTGATTGCCAAAACACAACAAGTGTATTGAAGTTTCATAATTTTTTCGTATGCTCGGAAATCGAGACGACAGAACAGAAACAACATTTTCCTCCAAGATCAGCGCTTAAACCTGGTTATATGATAGATAAGAAAGAAGTTGTTTATTTAAGGAGTGGTTTCAAGTTCGCCTTTCTTTGATTTTTGTTTTGGTATGTTTTGAATTATGAGTTATGAATATATAGGTGGGCGATAATGGGGAAATTTGCGATGAATCTTGTCTGAGATTGGACACGTATGCAAGAGACAGCTACATGTCAAAACAGAACAATGTATCAAGTGTAGTGGGGCGAGCTGTAGGCGTAGGCCAGGAAGATGGGCCGAATGGAGGGGCGATGAATTGTTATAGGGGAGACAAAGAATGGTATGTCAAAACAGAAAAATGGATCAAGAGGAGTGGGACGAATTATGGGCAGAGGCCAGGGAGATGCGCCGAATCGAGAGTCGATGAATTGGTATGGGGGAGTCGAAAAATGATTTGTCCAACCGAATAAGGGGATCTAGAGGAGTCGCAAAAGTTATGGACAGAGGCCAGGGAGATGCGTCGAATAGAGGGTCAATGAATTGGTATGGGAGAGACAAAGAATGGTATGTCAAAACAGAAAAATGGATCAAGAGGAGTGGGACGAATAATGGCCTGGTGCCAGGGAGATGCGCCGAATCGAGGGTTGATGAATCGGTATGGGGGAGACAAGGAATGGTATGTCAAAACAGAAAAGTGGATCAAGAGGAATGGAACGAGTCATGGGCAGAGGCCAGGGAGATAGGCCGAATTGAGGGTTGATGAATTGGTATGGGGGTGACAAGGAATGGTATGTCAAAACAAAAAAATGGATCAAGAGGAATGGAACGAGTGATGGGCAGAGGCCAGGGAGATAGGCCAAATCGAGGGTTGATGAATTGGTATGGGGAGACAAAGAATGGTATTTAAAAACAGAAAATTAGATCAAGAGGGACGAGTTATGGGCAGAGGCCAGGGAGATGGGCCTAATCGGGGTCAATGAATTGGTATGGGGGTGCAAAGAATGGTATGTCAAAACATAAAAATGGTTCAAGAGGAGTGGAACGAGTTTTGGGCAGAGGCCAAGGGAAGGGCCGAATCGGGGGTCGGTGAATCGGTATGGGGGAGACAAAAAATGGTATGTCAAAACGGAAAATGTGTCGTGAGGAGGGGGACGAATTATGGACATAGGCAAGGGAGATGCGCCGAATCAAGGGTCGATTAATTAGAATGGGTGAACGCAAAGAATGGTATGTCAAAACACATAAATAGATCAAGAGGAGTGGAACGAGTTATGGGCAGAGGCCAGGGAGATGCGTCGAATCGAGGGTCGACTAATTGGTAGTGGGAAGACAAAAATGGTATGACAAAACGGAAAGATGGATCGTGAGGAGGGGGACGAATTATGGGCAGAGGCCAGGGAGATGCGCCGAATCAAGGGTCGATTAATTGGTATGGGGGAGACAAAAATGGTATGTCAAAACAGAAAAATGGATCAAGAGGAGGAGGACGAATTATGGGCAGAAGCCAGGGAGATGCGCCGAATCGAGGGTCGACTAATTGGTATGGGGGAGACAAAAATGGTATGTCAAAACAGAAAAATGGATCAAGAGGAGTGGGACGAAATATGAGCCGAGGCCAGGGAGATGGGCCGTATCGAGGATCGACGAATTGGTATGGGAGAGGAAGCTGAGTAAGAGGTGCACCAATGCAATTCATGTCCAGGCGCGGATTTACCATATAAATCACCCGGCGCACGCCCCCCCCCTGTTCGCCCTTATATGTAAGAAAAAATAAATCCCCCCCCCCTTGTTTA
>LQRL01064693.1:1298-14368 GCA_001703475.1 Hydroides elegans | reverse complement strand
AGTTTGAAAGCTCTATGATCAAAACTGTGGGAGAAGATAGCTGTTGAAGCCAAGAGTTTTTTACTATATATAAGACCAAATATGGCGGAAATGGCGAAGTTCACCATGGCAACCACAATGGTTCGATCGTCATCAAAAGCACAATCTATAATGAGATGACCATATAGAAGCTTGTGTTAAAGTTTGAAAGCTCTACGATCAAAACTGTGGGAGGAGATAGGTTTTTAGAGAAAAGTTTACGGAATAACTAACTAACTAACGAACTAACTAACTAACGGCGGACGGACACCAACCGATTGCACAAACCCAGTTTTCGTTACACGAAAGCTGGGTTAAAAAACCTCTAGGCACGTCCAGTGATGGCGATGTCATGTCTACAAGACACCCACCCTCAGGGTGAGACAGACGGACGGACGGACAGACAGACGGACAGACAAGTCCAAACATATAAACCTCCGTTTCAGGGGGATAATCATTTATAAATCTAGCTACACCCGATATTCCGGTACGTCAGAGAGGTATTGCAAAGTCATGTTCCTAAAATTCATGGATAAACGTCGCCAGTTAATTTTAGGTAATTCTATTTCATAGTGTCCCAGATGGACGGGCAAAATATGAAAATGGCCAATTTGAGATAAAAATAAGAGGCATTGCAGACTTGAATTGTAGTGTTTTTGCACCGACCTTGAGTGTGACCTTCGAACGTGCGCACTGTACAGCGTCCACGCATCCAGTTTTTATGCAGTCGATAGCGTTCCGAGAATACTCGTTTCCACTGGAACATAAGTTTTTTTAAAATAAATATACGATTATTAAGAGAGGGAGAGAGAGAGAGAGAGAGAATATACGGATTCGCTGAAACTAACCTTTTTGAATAACATAACTTCGATTGCTTTAACAGTTATTTCGGTTTACCCAATCACAACCTTGAACAAATATAAGGAAGGAACTTTGAATTATACTCGATTTAACTTAATGTATTTAATCATTCGGATTACCAGTGTTCGATGCAGCGAGAAAACACTGTTTTCTTCATTTATTTTTAACAAATGCACATTAAAAGTGAATAGGAGTACAGTGGCAGATACATGGACTAATCATCAACACACATGAAACACGTATGAAAATTGTCAAGATTGTTGTCGGTGACGTATATTTTGTACGAGATTAAGTGATTAATAGCTGTTTAAAGAGGACAATAGTTGTCTTTGTTACTGATCTACTTGCGGAGGCTCTTAATGACATAAATATAGGGCACATATAATACTACAGTTGAAAATGTTATTCCTTTGCTTACCCCATGTCTTTTTATTACATGTATTAAAATATAATCTTCTTAAATCAACCTTAATCTTCAAAATTCTTTCTTTCTTTTTGTAGTAAATCAATAAGGTTTGAATGCTTAGCATCGGTGTGACTCCCAAGATTAGAAAGATAACTTCCCCTATAAAATTTTTCTACTAATTATATCATACAATTAGTATTATATTATTTCATCGAGAGTCCAGATACGTTTTCATACGTTTACTAAGCTTCGCTATCACTTCAAAGTTAGAGTTTCCCTTTTGAAAATATGTCTAAAGATACTTAATAACATCACAAAATATCAGGCCAAATTTGAGGGCTTAAATGTCTACTTCGCTACACTGATAAATACTCATAGTGCCTAGTTTTACTTGGTACTAGTTGCTCGATACAGCAAAAAAAAAGAGATGTAAGTAATTTGCAATTAAAAAAAAAACAGAAAAGAAAATAACAAATATATTTGACAAACATTGTCCAATTTTGAGTTCGAAAACCATTCCGAATATTATTCAACAATTTCGTAAACCCTAAATTTTGACAACTTAAAATTGTTGCATTGTCGATGATGTTTCTTATCATGGAAAAGTAAACACACATTAATTAGATTTGATTTATATAACGAACAACATCTCTTGATATTACGAAGGAGGTAGTAAATAAAAACAAAGACTATAAGGTCACATGATTTTCAATCTCCTTTTCCAAAAATTACACATGTTTGCTACATTTCTTTATTCAATTGATATACCAGAACAAATTCAACATGTATGTTATTTTCAATTTGTAAGCGTCTTACATGAACCGTGCCAGCGGTGTTGGGTACGATGTGTTGAATGATCTGCTTTTGTTCGCCCGTGCGGGACAAACGCCACTTGGGCTGAGAGCAAAACTTGCGCCACAGACTCGGCTCGTTGGTCAGTTCACTCCAGGCCCTGCACACCCTGGATGCGCGGCTTAGGCTGACTGGTTGAAGGGAAAAATAAATGGATACATCTAAGTGGTGAGCTCAATTATGACCAACATATAAATTAACAAAAGCTAATTACAATGTGAAACTTTCGAGTGATTCTTGAAATCGATGTTGCTAAGTAAGCCTAATAAATGATATTGTGGTGTTACAAAGTGGTTTAGTGACTGAACTGTAACAGAGCTGTGTCACTAAAGACAAATTTATATTTTAAATATAGTACGGATAAGAAATAACCACATTAATAGAATAATGAGGATAAATGATCTTGCATTTATAATTCATCCAGTAAACATGATAGCCTGAGACATAAATGCAATAAAACATATAACAATCACAATATGGAGATTGATAACAAGACAAGTGAGCTTATTACTTTATCGAAAACAAGTGGCATTATCTCTTACAAGATGTCGTGTTTGGCCTGAATATAATTATATTTGTCAAACGTCAGATAGGTGACCAGTGTGTGATAGCTTCTCTTGACATTCACCCATATTCAGCTATTGGCGTCATTCGAAATTATTTAAAATGAATTTACTGTCCCTGACAATGACCTATATCCGACACACGTAGAATATTACGAAATTATATGAAATAACCATATCTTAGTTGGTGAACTTCGGCCGATTGTCTGCTCTCAACCAAACGAAAATTAAATTGGTGAAACCTTATAATTATTTCTTATCATTTCATGTAACTAAAAGATGAGGCTCATAAGCAAAATTACAAATAAACATATTCATAACTAAATGTTTTATACAAAATCGACATCTACTATTTAACTTAATGAATACATATTATGTTAGAGAAGATCACTTGGACAAAGTCAGCACTTATGTAATACCCGGATCGAGGAAGGAGAAGATGTGCAGCACAAGCACACTAGGCAGCCACTGGATGCGGTCCTGGCAGTTGGACGGGCAGCCAGGGTGAGGGTGCGCGCCAAGCTGGTCACATAGCAAGTGGGTCTGAGGCACGTCACAGTGGGTCTGAAGTTGTGATTGGAATCGGGGTTAATGACAAGGTTTAAACTTTATGGTGACATATTGATTAGTTACTATATATATATGGAAAAAAACTTGACATGTACTTAAATATTCTGTGCAAGAAGTCCTTGTATTATGTTGGTGATATTGTGGTTTAGTATCAATTAATAATAAAACATAACGGTATGTTTTTTTCTAAAATAATAAACTAATTTAAACAGCGGGAGTTTCTTACCAGCAATCTTTGGAGTATCACATTCTTTTGTTCGTTGGAAAATGCACAAAACCACTCCTCCATGGCCTGTTTAAAACCAAACATAATTGAGGTCACAATTAAAATCTGAGGTATATCGAGTATTTTGGTAACTTATATAGATATCATATAGCTCTTACTTGGCTATATTTTACAACAACAAAAATGAATTACGTCAGAATTTAATTTGGCTAACATAACATCTGATATGTTAATATTTCTAAAAATGAAGCGAACACCGTTTTAGACAAAAATATATTTAAACATTGATTATCATAAAATACTATACATATTATACTGCACAAATACAAGGAAGTATTTGTGAAACACGAGCGGGCCCCAACCGCCCCCAAACTCGAAGGGGTATGCTTTTTGTAGATTTTAAATATATTTGCTATGAAAACCGCTATTTTTAGCGCAATTTTACAGTTTCCGGGAGAGTGTTTTTGACCGAAATAGTCAAAAGGCACATCTACGGCCCAAGACCTTTATTTGATCCTATTACCAAGTCTCTATGACCTTCCGTTCAAAAGTTCTAGCCCGTACAAGCTCAAGTCTTAAAAAACCGCTTTTTTTGGCTATTTTGGCCAATTTGACAACTTCTGGTCGGGTGTTTTTGGCCTAAAAGGCACATCTACGGACCAAGACCTTTAATTTGAGCCTATAACCAAGTCTCTATGACCTTCCGTTCAAAAGTTCTGGCCTGTACAAAAAAGTATGACAGACAGACGGACGGACGGACAGACAGACGGACACCCCAACCCTATAGGCCCCCAACCTTTTGGGTTGGGGCCTAATTATACCACTCAGAAAGTTACTCACGTCTGCTTTGTGTTTGAAGCCGGAGGGTGAGGTCTTTTCTGGTGTAATACTGGTTTTTATTTGATTAGATATGGCATTCGTGAACTCATATTCATCTTCATCATTTTCAGGTGAACCGTAATTGTTCCAAGCACCACAATTCTTTGAGTAATCACATAATACATTGCTACTAAAGTTATCAGCTTGAACTAATTCATATGGGCGGTTAGGGTTTTTACTTTTGTTTGTGACATCGTGAAGAGCATTAGTTTGCGTACAAACACGACAACGAGATTCACAATGGGGTTTGGTGTTATATGACACATTTATCTGTTTGTTTTGATCCTGATTGTGTTTCGTAGCTTTTGGGAATGTTGAGCTCTGTTTTGCTTCATCACAGGGCATATCAGAATCTCGATGGTCACAGCTCACCGAGCTCTCAAAATCGTCCATTCCTCGGTCCAAACTTGAAGTTGATACACATTTTCTCCTAAACGCAGGGCACACACCATTAAGTCGAGCACTTGGTGAACAACTACAACACGCTATGCAATGACATAATGGTTTAACATTTAGTTCTTCAGGTTCTGAAAGACATCGAGGAATCGGTACATCTTGATCTAAGGCTCTAATTCTGTTCAGTTTACGTCTTGAATGTTTCGGTTTTTGACAACGATCAAGATGAACGTTTTCGAGGTGCATAAACAAGGCTTTTGCCACACTCGGTCGCAAGCAGTTTTGTTCGACAACTTCGCTATTAGGAAACCGCTTGCATCGCCGAGTATGGTAGTCCTCCTCAAAGACTTCATTCTCGCTGGACGAGTCAGTATCTATGTAGGACCTGCAATTGTTCAAAACCGAGTGTTCTGTAGTTAATTAACACTTGTAGTACTCATTCATTTCTCACCAAACGTGAGTAAAAAATATTTCAAGAATACAAAAATATTTGCAAAATTTCAGAATCGAATTTGAAATGAATATTTGAGTGTAATTAATTTTCAGCTGTGTACTTTGCCCATATTCATCCCCGTGATACTTTAATATGAAAATGAACTCACTTATAAGACTTAGGAGACGGCGCTGACCAAGCAGACGAATATTCATCTTCGTCTGAAAGCGGGGACACATTTCCGTGAGCTCCTTTCACATTTCCAGGTTTCTTTGAAAACCATATAACCTTATTCCAAACTTTCGTTTTTGAGCGCTTACTCCTTCTCCGCCTCGAGCTACGTTCACCATGGTCATCCATGATTTACTGTCAGCATGCCAAAGAGCCTTTTCTGAGAAAAAAAAGATTAAAAAAAAAAAAAAACTTGACATGTTTTTCGGAGAAGTACGTATGAGGGGTTAGTACATTCTATATTGTTTCAAATATGCTATGTCGATGGACACACAACTTTTTTTACAATTCATCATAATAAGGTCTGGTTGAAGGTCCTAAAATCCTACTGTTTAAAGATGACATGTCAGTCGATTCAACCAATTAACAATGAGATTTGAACTAGATATACATCATTACATGAAGTTGGTTGTCGAGTGAAGGATTCAATTATTACTACATGTTCGATAAGCATACCACTTTCTAACATCACTATAACCATACCTTTCTCGGTTACAGAGTGTTAAAAAAGTACAGGGTATGTTTCCAAATCATAAACTCTTGTTTTGTTTAAATATTGAAATTTAAGAATTGGGCCGTGAAAGAGCACTCGCTCGTGAATTTCACATTTATGGGTGCAAGTACAACCTGGGGTGGTTTCTGGAGAGGCGATTTCTGCTCGGCAACAGATAAATGGAAACATAATGGGTTGGGTCTCTTGAACTCTTAAGCTCGTATTTAATTCCTATCCCGGACACATAAATTCGCCTATCCAAGGCTATTGCCATTAAGTTTCGGACCTTCCTTTTAATTCTATAATCAAAAGGATATCATTTTCAATCACTTGAATAAATTGTCGAGGATATATTAATTTACTATGGATACAATCTAAAGGTAATATGTATGGGCATGGGAAGTAAAGAGAATGAACTAGGCGCGAGGTTTGGACCCCGTCTAGCAAGCCCCCCACCCCCCCCCCTGCGGAACTGTGGTTCAAAATGCAGGGTATGTGCAAAACCTGGACAAACATATAAAAAATAGATAATTTTGTCGCTTTGAAAAACTCTAAGATTGGTGATAATTGGGATATATAGTACACACTGGGGTGGAGAGGCGATGTCTGCTCGGCAACAGATAAATGGAAACATAATGAAACAATGAATTATTCAACTTTGAAATATGCAGATAATGTAATATAACTAATATGTATATATACGAATGAATACAATACAATTCATATACACAATTTAAGTATACATATTTTATTACAAGGTGCGGCAATTACCATATATCACAAAGAACAGGCGAATCATGAAGTTTAGAAAACCTATATGAAGATACGTTTTTTACATATACAAAATAATACATGTTAGCCACAGTACAAAATAATATTAACTAATTGAAGAATAACTTAATCAATTAAGCTCCAACATTTGTATTTACACATTATTCATTCTATACTGCACTTGAAATCCTGAAGGGGCCTTATTCAGGTTCCTTCAGGTCAAACACATAGGAAATCATATGTACCATTATTTCAGAATGGGTTGATTCTCTTGAACTCTTAAGCTCGTATTTAGTTCGTTTCCCAGAAACCTAAATTCGCCCACCAAAGGCCATAGCCATTACGTTTTGAACTCACTTTTTAAATTCTATAATCCAAAGGATATCATTTTCAATCACTTTCAATCACGAGGACATTATAATTTACTATGCCATCTACGAGTATAGATATAATTTAAAGGTAATATGGATGGGCTTTGAAAGATAAGAGAATGAACTAGACGCGAATGTTGGACCCCTTCCAGCAAGGTCCCCCTGCGGAACTGCGGTTCAAAAGGCGCGGTGTGTGAAAACCTGGACTAACAAATAAAACATTGATAATTTTGTCGCTTTCAAGGCTGAGTGTGAAAACTCTAAGATGGGCGATAATTTAGATATTAGCAATAATTCACATATATAGATACTAAATAGGTAACAAAATATATTGACCATATGGAATCAATAATGAATCATTAATAATTTTACTTGTTTATGACATACTCGAACACAGTCTTAAGATAGTGATATAAAACAAAAATAATAAGTTCCGCATAAAAGTATTTACAGACAATTTTAGTGGTAAGATCCTGGGATGATGTTACGGGATAAGAAACGTGACCAAATGTCATAAATGTTTCGAATGAGACTATCTGCTGCTCGGCAATTTCCCCAAAGATTAAATCAAAATAAAAACTCACCAGATACTCACATAATTTGGGGAAACAGTTTTTACTGTGTTTGCATTGTGATGTAAATCGCTTGTGTTTAAAACCAGCTGATTGTTTAAGGGTGTTGTAACACGATTCCGCTCCGTGTAATATTCGTCCCATTAAGATTTTATGAATCCTATTTCAATGAATATTAACTATTCCTGTCTTCTTTTTTAAACGATGACTCTAGCTGGTTTGGGATGAAGCAACTTCTTGTTGTTGACCAATACTTTTTGAGAATTTTGTCAGCTTTTCTATAATTATCTCATAAATACTCCAATCCAAACTTATTCGGAATTGCAAAATAATTATAAAGGCTAAACAATATTTTTTAAATATACATGTTTCAAAGCTGAATAAATGCCCTCAACTCCAACGCCCCCACAAAACTTGCTTATTGTTTATTATATTCTTTAATAATAAGTTATGGCATCAATATTATGCTGATATAGGCACAAATAATGCACATGGGTACTTGTTGTTTCCTCATTGAAATATTTTGTTCATTGCATATGTTGTTAGTTGAACTGTTTTGGACTAATTTTCTATTAATATATTTTTTTCTTTTTGCATAAGAGTGGATACATAGTTACACATACTAGGGTGTCTTTGGAGGATAATTTTATAGACAAGAAGATTGTTAAGAAGGGCACCCCACGACGCATTTTTCAAAAAGTTGTAAAATCACCTTAGAACAACTTTATTTAGACGAACAACAACAAAATACTTCTTTTTGAACATAACATTTTTGCAAAAAACTGTTCCTTTTTTCCAAGCCAGCTGAGCTGTTCCTCCTTTTCTAGCCAGCTTGGAGCAGAAAAGGAACACCTTTTGCAAAAATTCAATTGTTGAATATAACTGATTAACATATTATGAACAACAAATAAATTGTTATAAGACAATTGCAAGCAATTACAATTAATTTGCAACTAATTATTCTTATAAATTATTAAAAAAAATAAAGAAATTCATCAAAAAAAGGTGTTTCCTCAAATTGAAAAATCTCCAAGCTAGAAAGAATTTCCAAAAAAATCTCCAAGCCAGCTGAGATTTGGTGGGGAACACCTTTTTTGAGGAACAGCTCGTGGAGTACTCTTCTTGTTAATACACACGTTTTTATCTTTTTTTATAACTATTTAAGTTTTAAATTAAATAAAATGAAAAGAAAATACATGCTGTTTAAAATATTTAGTGTTAGATTCTGTATGCATTGATAGAAATTTGTCATAATTGTAAATTACCTTGTTTTGTAAACACGCAAATTCATTCACATATTGTTGATTCTATAACGATATGAGCACACAGATAAACTCAAGCATTTCTTTTGTTATCTATTACTTAAATATAAAGTAAATCCGTTTCTAAAATTAATAAAAAATGAAAAAGTACTCGCCTGCAGCTCCATCTGTTGACATTATGTTTCACTCAACAACGTCGCTTTTCAGCTCTCAGTCTCCATATTGAGAATTCCCATGCATTCCCGGTCAATATGAAGGGTTCAACAATGCTTCTTTAGCCTTAGACAGCCCCACATGAACATAAGTTTTCCCATGGCATCGCCTTGACTATGATTACATATGCGTTCATTTTTTAATCATATATATCTAGATATATTTTCAAATATGCAATTTATTGGTAAATAGTTATATCCGCCTCCTTATTGTGCATCAACGTTGTCTATGTGTTGTATCGATCCCTTTTCTATTAATTTGGCTTTGTCAGCGTTTCCCGTCTAGGCCAAACTTTGCTCGGGTCTTTATTTCCCATAGTTCAACGCCTTTAATAATTACTTTGAATGTTCGCTTGATGCATTGTCTACTAAAACACTACTGGAAGTTGCTTAGCACATCATGCTTTTTTATGAACGTAGTTATAATTTCCGCCATGTGTCATATTTTGTTAAGATAATATTACGGTCGTATCGGATCACGTCACATTGCTTTTTTTAGCTCAGTTGCTTGCACTTTTTCATCTGGGCCTCTATTGAACATTCGCAGCCATATCAAGAAAGGTGCTGCTTCTGCGTTATTCAAGGCAATATGGTATGCTTCGTCTATCTGCGCCGTGACGAGATTATTACGGAAATTTAGTACATTATGCGCATCCAAATGCTCCTTGGGAGCTTAACAGTATCGGGTTCGTAGTTATTCGTAACTGTGCCTTCGAGAAATCTTAGCTTTCAGGTATCTGAAACATAACCCTCACAATTCTAGCTACTCAGATGACCAGACTAAACTCATTTATAAAACAAATTATGTAGTCCACATCCATAATACACAATTTCGTTTAGATGATTATGAAAGAAACGACACATTTAGTGTATATTTGAATATATTGTATTCAAAACATGAAACTGAAATATAGCGAGCTTATTTGGGTTTCCGCTCTTAGTTTAGCTATAAATTTAGATAAAGGTTAATATATACAACTTTAAGCTTATATAAATAGAGCTATCGGACCACATAACTTTTAGCTCTATTCTTTAAATATTTTAATTTTCTAATATCAAAAAGAAAATATATTATATTATTTTAGAAAATTGTATCAACTGACTTGTTAAATTTGTACTGATATCATTAGCCGTTTGTTAGATCTTTTGGGGATACATGTTTTGGTGGCGAAAAAAAACATCTAGTTGGTTGTGGCCTAGATGATCTGGAAGCCGATGGGAGCCAAATAGCTGACATGTCTCGCTTGGGGATCGCGCAACCCCCACGGGCACGGCGGATAGAGATTGTATGATGATTAAAGTGCCGAAACAGTCAAAGACGTCCGCTTCATCACTGATGACGAGACATGTGTAGCAGAGAAATCTGTACTATTGAAACACTAAGTGAGAACTTTCCTCTTTTACGTTTCAGCCTATTAAAGTGAACTAGTATCGCTTAATCATAACATAATCTGTTGAGTCGAAAGCCTATGATAATAAAATATTGTAATTTTATACGTGATATGCAATGCACTGCGCTTCACTCATGATCAAGTGACCACTCAAGTAAGGAGGTCCTCCGTTTATATATAATAGCCTGATGCTTAAAGCATTGTCATTCATTATGGATCACACCATCTAAATTATTTAATAAAGCAGCCGACACCAAACTAGATAGAAATATAAATTTTACATCTTAAATATTGAATTATTTGAAATAAAAATGGATAACGAGGTATTGATATCAATGCAATGTTTTTTTATCATAAATTGCAAAATCGCACATGAGAGAATAATACAAAATATTGAAAATATATATTTTTGTTGAATATGTGTTTAATATGTATCTTGAAAGGCATAGAAATGAAAGATTAATATTTCAGGTGCACTGGATTAAAATCTACTTTCAAAACCAGAATGCAATCAGACAAAATATTTTATCTCAACAGAACGCTGACATACGTAGCAATCACTCCGCAGATTCCGATGTGGAAAAGGGGGAAACAGAACAAAGTCCCCCGCCACCGTATGAAGAAAAGAAAAAAGAAGAATTTGATCCATGGGCCATTGCGGCACCCGAAGATACAGGAAAACCATGGAAAGGTAATGCCGATTTCTCTGATTAGATAATTCGCACCTTTATTCAAGCTAATTGGATATCAAATTAATATATTGGGATTATACATAAAAAAGGTATATATCAATTTTTCCTTTTCAGAGATGACAATATTGGAAAAGACATGGCGTGTGACCTTAAATATCCTGAAGGGCTGCGCCGTATTGTTGCTGTTATATTTCTTCATCATTTCCATAGATCTGCTTGGTTCTTCATTTCAGCTTCTCGCAGGTAAAGATGGAATAACTTTTTTTCGAATTCCCATTGCAAATTACGTTAGAAAACTAAAAAAAAAATCCTTTATTATATGAATATTATAATGTCTTTATGTTAATTTAATCATGAAAATCACGATTTGGTATAATCATATGAATGAATTATTTATATCACACAAATATATTACAAGAGAACATGTCCCTCCAATATAGCAAAATATTTAAGTTTGAGCTTGATGAAAATTGAAAAAAAAAGTTGTATCTCTTCTAGGACGAACTGCTGGTAAAGCCTTCACAAACAGCGAATTGTTGAACAATCCAGTTTGCTGTATGATGATTGGCGTTGGTGTCACTGTGCTCCTTCAAAGCTCATCGACGTCAACTAGTATTGTCGTTACCATGGTGGCCGCTCAAAGTGAGTATAAAAGATATTTGTTTTCGGCATTTAGAACATAACATATAATAAGATAAAATGGCATATTTTCTTTCGGTTCGTTCATTGTCACATGGGCAAATTCGGCATCGGCAAGGATACGCGCGGAACCAATTATTAAATGTCAACAATCATATATTCATGCTTACACTGAATAAGTGTTACCGTTGAAAAAGTGGCTATTCCAGATTTTGACTATTCTCTTTATCAGAAAGATCACTCGTGACCTTTAACTGATGAATGTTAAACATTGTTATCGCGTAAAGTGATATGAATGTCGATCATCGCATAATAAAGGACACAGCAGTAAACCATCGAACCGTAGACATAATTATGGAAAAACAAAAACAAAAACAATTAAATTATGTTAGCTTTTTGTAAAAAAAAAATAATAATAATTTAGACACACAGTTTAACCTTTGCCTGAAACGTGGACCTAAATTTTCTAGTCTATGGGATAAAAAATATCCGAAATTCACGATTGTCCGCTTAATCGATTGTCCTCTACGAATTACAAGACGGTTGATGTGCATGGCCATGTGAACTTATCGCAATGTCAAGTGCAACACACTTACATTCACTCTTATTCGGTTTAGCAGTTATCATCCACCGCTTTTATCATATGGTTAATCCTTTTCTGGTTATTTGCTTACAATCTAATTATAAATGATGCGAAAAATATACTCTAAGTGTTATACTTCTCTGTCTCTCTCTGTCTAATATTGTGTAATCGTAATTTTTACATATTGTATTTTCTTTACAAATATGCTACATATATGAACACCGCCTTTCACAAATTGAAGTTACCAAAATAAAATGATCATTACCCCATTACAGTCATTCCGGTTCAAAATGGTATCTACATCATCATGGGTGCCAACATCGGTACATCCGTAACCAACACAATCGTTGCTATGGGCCAGGTTGCCGATAGGAACGAGTTTCGTCGCGCTTTCGCAGGAGCCACTGTGCATGATATGTTTAACTGGCTGGCTGTATTCGTATTACTGCCGGTTGAAGTTGCTACTGGTTACCTTTATTATTTGACGAAAGCGATTGTTGATACCATGAATGTTGACACTAAAAGTGATGAACCACAGTTTTTGGAAGTCATCACCGATCCGTTGACGTCAGCTATCATTCAGGTAACTAACGAGTTAGATGCAAATCATGATACAAAAGGTAAAACCGAAGTTTCATAAAAAAGAACC
>LQRL01064667.1:2061-14186 GCA_001703475.1 Hydroides elegans | reverse complement strand
CCATCAGTACGCAGAACAAATTGAAGTGGTTTACTTTATCATCAAACATATTCATCGGTTATAAGAATGGAAATTTTCGTTGCAAACTTGTCATGATGCACTTGGAAAAAGGCTTTAAACAAAGATTATCAAGAATAATGATTATGGAAAAATATGAATGCATGTTGATATTTTGAGGAATGATTGTGATGACTTGAGAAGGTGAAGTTGTAAAATATTAAAATTTGTATAAAAAATGTGCTTATTGTGTGAGAAATAGTTTTATCAATATAGAGAGTGAGCGAAGTAGGGTGTAGTTGATTTTATTTTCAATTCACTGTTTAAACAGTAATTGTGCAAAATACTCCTGACTTGTTTGATATATCATCACCTGAGTTCAATGTTGATGCATTAACCGCGGATGTTTAATTCTGTTTGTGTCGGGCTGACTGAGAATCAGTAGTCCGCGAATTGTAAATATTTTAAAATTCTGGTTCTGATTCTGGTAACGACCTAATACTGTACATGTTCTGTTTTAGATTATTATTATTTTTTTTTCGATTCGTTCATATATTGTCTTAAGTAAGTGCTGAGATTATGTACATGTATAATTTAAACAACACGATTGATATGTTCAGTTCTCTTTAAAGTGGTAATTCGAACTATTCTGTGAACGAATCTGGCATTTACGATATGTTTAAAGTGAAATATGTTGCATTTGCCAAATAAGAAAACATAAAACAATACATGGATGTTTTGTAGAATATTCCATTCAAATATGCACATGCAACATTTTTCAACTTTAAACATTTTAAATTGTTTAGTAATTACTAAAGTAAATCAGTGTAAATCTCCACAGCAGAACCAATGCTAATCGCTTGTATTCTCTCTCATTGGGTGTTCTTAAAAGTATGAATTTGTAATGTATTCATGTAGCGCTTATTTATCCTGTATGATACGGTGATGGACTGCCAATAGTTCTGTAATATTGGTTTGCACTTGTATTTATTTGTCTCACATTAATCAATAATCATCTTTGATAAATAAAGAGTACGAGAATCTCTTAATTAAATATAGCCTAACAAAGTTTCAAAAAGTAGGCTCTATACCATTACTAAGTTTTAAGAAATGAGTCGAAATTAACTTCAATTTAGTCAAATTGAATTGCCCTCGACCTTGCATAAACATTTATGAAAATACGGTCATATCAATTTATTATTGAAATGAAAAGAAAACACAGAAAAAAAACGATTGATACATTCTGCTTCATTTCAGGAAAAAAAAATTGATTCGAAAACATAATGACCACATTAGAAACGCCTTCATTGTAGAGAAAAGTGCTTTCATAGATTTATTGAAGTTGAAGGAACTTACAAAATATTCATATTCAATTCTTTTTAGGACAAGATTATGCTGGATGTGTTAAGTAAATGAGGCGTGGTTTTACTGTTGTTGGTTATATTACGCGTTAGATGCTTGGTAGGTTGCTCATTCCTTTGAAACTTTGATTGATATTAAGTGAATAATGAGTATAAACGTTTATACACGAATTTAAGTGACATTAAGTAGATTTTATAAAAAACACATTAAAGAAATACATTGATGTCTCGAGCATGATTCTCTCATGTATTCAATTAGCTTAAATGCCAGTAAATCTAGAACTGTTCGTTATAATTAATATATAATGTACATTCGAACTTATATTGTTAGTATAAAGTTAACGTGTGCGATAATTGGTATTTCATACTTTGAAATGTTGTATAAAAATACAGGAAAAGGCATAAGGTTTGGCTTCAAAGTGTGGTTAGGAATGTAGATATACACAAGTTATGGAGCCAATTCAATTACAAATTTGTTTATAATGATAATATATGTATTTTTTTCACACTGTTTATTTTTCACACTGTCTCGTAATTATTTTGTTAAAAGTAAGTAACGGATTGTGTTAAAAACTTTTATTTTAACTCTATCCTCTATTACAAAACATTTCAAATCTTTGTTAACAAAATACATAGAGATCGCTTTTTAGTTGCTTAGAGTGATTTTGTTATGCGCAGTTACATCAACTGAAGGACGTATCTTCACGTATCTTCTCTTATGTCTCTTAGTTTTCGATTCAACTTTTGATTTGAAAAAAAAAGGTGTCATTTATTTTCTCAAAATATATATATATAAAAACCATTATTGATATTGGAAAAGGCAATGTAATTGGAATTTATCAGGAGAAAAAATACAGACACAATAATATAGATACAACTTTGTAGGAGGTTCGGTTAATTGATGAATTATTGGCTTGGTATATAACCGGTAAGATTATTTCAAGAGAAATAACAATTTCATTTTATTTTAGAGCCAATTAATTGATTAAACAAACCAGTACCGGCTGTTTACAATATGCATGAAAATGATATGTTTGAAAACCACCGTCAAATCGATGCGTCAGGTATTTCTTATTGCATTGTTGTGCTGGAGGTTAAAACAAATATATTGACGTTTTTGAACAATGCTGAAATAATGTAATATTTGTTGTATCAAAATATCGAATTTATGCAACCCCAAATATTCTTTGCGCAAATGTTTCTGAAAATTTGTATAAAGTATCATATATTCGCATTTCAGATCTTATCGTCTTCATACATATTGTTCACGTGTAAATACTTTCAAGGTTAATATTTAGATGGTGTGATCATTTCATATTAAAAAGGTGGTAGTATCACATTAAATGCTCCTATATACCCACTGCGTATGAGCAAAGTTCATGTAAAATACATAACTGTTCATATTTAAACAAACATTAAATGGTTCGTATTATGTATCTAATGTGTATGAGCAAATGTTCATGTAGAATACATAACTGTTCATATCCTTAAAAACACCCAGTTAGTAAAATACATGTTGGTGCTAAGGTTCTTGCGGAGACAAAATCTGGCACTTACTTGTTATTATTGTTATTTTGTCTCAATTTTAGAGCGATCTATTTAATAAGAATGTTATTTATAAAACACCAAATGACAAATAAAAAGATGAGAAAAATGCATATATTTGTTTTCTTCATTATTTAGAACCATAATGACGACGTATACTGAATAAAAGCTATAACAATCAAGAAAATATCCGAATTTGATATTAATTGAATATTGGCAAAATACTGATCTGATGCCATATGATGATTTTTGCATCAATACTCATTTTATCTCATGACATATTCTGCTAATGCATGTAATGACAAATGGAAAATCATTTCTATGCAATCACATTTAATCAATCGACTAATATTGTATGCTACATCAACAATATAACGAATCCAAAATATGATAAACCTACAGGCTACCAAAAATGAAAGTATCCAACTTAATATTTTCGTCATACTTTCAAGAATGTAACTCGTATACCAAATAACCAAACAACACATATACCGATATTTAAACTTCTTTGGGAGGCTTGATATATCATCTATCATTGTGGATAACTTTGATTTATCTATAGTCACTATATCACATAGTAATAGTAATGTGATTACAGGGGAACCATTTTCAGAAACTGCAAAAATCGTCTTCATAGCTTCAAATACTAATGCAAGAGTAAAACGCTACATTTGCTATGGGGCAAACACACTTCTTTCGAAGGTCATTTATTTTGGTCATTATTTTAACTGGGTTCTTAGTATCCATAGGAACCGACACTGACCGAATAAGGAAATGAAACTATTTTGACAAAGCCAATTTATTTGCATTTCTCTTATACATTGAGCCCTATAAGTCAAACTCACTTTTTCCGAAGGTCGCTTATTTTCGTTTTCATTTATATTTTTAGATTCTCTAGGGTCCATATGAACCGACACTGACCGAATTCGAAAATGCTAAAATTTCTACTAAAATGATTTCTTTCCGTTATATATGGGCCTTATGGGCAAAGTTTCTTCATTCGAAGGTCATTTATTACTTTTCAAATTTATTTGGCTTCCCTAATGTCCATAGGCACCAAACTAGATCGAATAATAAAATACAAATATTTCGACAGAGCCAACTTATTGGCATTTCTCTTATACATGGAGACTTATGAGTCAAACTCACTTTTTTCGAAGGTCGCCTATTTACGTTTTTATTTATATTTTAGTATTCCATAGAGGCCATAGAAACAGAAATTAAACGAATAAGAAAATTTAAAAAAAAAACTGATTTCTCGCCTATCCTTTTTATACTGACCTTATTTGATAGCATTAATTCTTTTGAATGTCTTTTTTGGCTTGGATATTGTTAGCTTACCTAAAGTCTTTACGCACCTAACTAGACAGAATACGAAAATGAAACGTTTCGACAAAGCCAAGTTTTGGCCTTCCTCTTATACGTGAAGCCTTATTAATCAAATTCACTTTTTTCTAAGCTCGTTTGTTGTCGTTTTTATTTATATTTATTGGATTCTCTAAGAACATAGGAACCAAAACTTACTGAATAAGAAAATACAAAACAAGGACAAAATGATTCATCGCCTATCCCTTATTCCTTATACTTAGGTCTTATGGATGAACATACTTATTTCAAATCTAATTTATTATTTTTTTAAATATTTTTTGGCTTCCCTTGCGTCCATACGCACCGAACTAGAACTAATAGATAATAAAAACTATTTCGACAAATCCAAATTTGACATTTCTCGTACATATGGAGCCTTACGACTCTAATTCATTTTTCCGTAGGCCCAAATCAACCAAAACTGACCGAATTAGAAAATGATGGAATTTTGACAAAACCGATTTCTTGTCTATCCATATGCACGGGTCATATGGGGGAATCCTTAAGCTAGTCTTCAAACTGCCATACGTACATCTGTGTGCTGCATATATGCATATTTCGAAAGAAATCGTACGGAACGCGAATATTACACGCATGTTATACGAACGCCACACGTATGTCACACGCATGGATTTCTGCCCGTAGACAGCATGCATGACAAATATGTGTGCGCTCTGATCTTAATAATAAAAGCCCGTAAAAAGCATGCAAGGAGTACGAATGGGCATGTGCGGGTCCAGTACGTGGATAGCTGGTGGAATGCTGCGATCCAGTCTTTAAAGCTGCAGTGCTCGCACATGCAAATGCATGCATGGCTGGTTTAGGAGTAGCGTCACTTCTTTCGAATAAAATTTATATTTGCTTTTTGTTTGGTAATTTTTGGCTTCTCTAATGGCCATAGGCACCGAAATATACCGAATAATTGAATGAAGTCATTTTTTACGATACCAATTTATGTCATTGTCTTATAAAAAAAGCCTTGTCAGTCAAGCTCACTTTTTCGAAGATCGTTTGTTTTCGCTTTTAATGATAAATTTGGATTCCCTCAATTATGACATCCCGTATAAAGCATGCAAGGAGTGGGAGTGGACATGTGCGGGTCCAGTACGTGGATAGCTGGTAGAATGCTGCGATCCTGTCTTTAAAGCTGCAGGGCTCGCATATGCAAATGAATGCATGGCCGGTTTAAGACTAGCGTCACTTCTTTTGAATATAGTTTATATTTGCTTGGTATTTTATTGACTTCTCTAACGGCCATAGGCACTGAAATATACCGAATAATAGAATAAAGTCATTTTGACGAAACCTATTTATGTCATTGTCTTATAAATAAAGCCTTATCAGCCAAACTCACTTTTTGTCGAAGGTAGCTTGTTTTCGCTTTATAATGATATATTTGGATTCCCTAAGGTCCACAGGAACCAAAACTGACTGAATTAGAATATGATTAAATGTCAACCAACCCGATCTCTTGTATACCCCCTGTGTATGTGCCTGATGGGGCAAACTTAAATCTTTCGAATGTTATATATTTGTTTTCGTTCATACACAGGTGCTTATTTAAAATTATCATTTCAATTGGGTTGTATCTTATATTTTAGAATAACCTTATGTCATAAGAGTTGGTAGAAATACATACTTGTTTTCTTTTAAATGATAGAATTTCAGAAGGAAGAGAATTGGTCAATAGGGAATTGGTCGATAGAAAGATTGGATTAATTGGTGATCAATATATAATAGAATGGTTACCAACTGTAGTAGGATGCGATGTATGCAGTCGAGTTGAATCTGATTGCCAGGGATGCATAACGCCTTCTTGTTTTTTGTTGTTAGTATTTCCAATAGCTGAATATGTATGCTGCAATCGTTATGTTTATTTCATAATTAACATTTGAATGAAAATAATGAATCTGTTCACTAAGCTGTTAAAAAACAACAAATAACATTTAAGAGTTGAAAATTATCTTCAAGAAAATGCATTACATTATAGAAAATAAGGACTATGATGCAGGCGCGGATTAAGAGAGGGCGCACCCGGCGACGCCCCCTGTTTGTCCTTATACAAAAAAAAAAGAAAACAAAATGCCACCCCCCCCCGGTTCAGTCTGATAACTTATACCGTTGCGCCCCAAGGTTTAATATTTTCTGGATCCGCCTCTGTTATGTATTAGAAAAAGTTTTTTTTTCAAAAACTTGTTATTTAAAAAAATAGATTTGATTTGACATAAATCATCTTCAAGCCACCTCCAAGCTATAAGAACGTGAGAAACATAACTTTTTATCTGCAATCTTTTCGTTTACGAAAATATGCAGATATTGCAATCACTCGATAAAATTCAATTTGTTCCCGTGAATCGATTTACTATACATAAGAAATCATAACACACCCTTTTATATAAAGATTAATATAAAATAGCTATCCAATATGGTGCATAGGATATTAAGATAACGAATTGATAAATGGTATAGAAGATATTCAATTTTTAAGACACTCACCCCTAAAATCATAATGTCATTTTCTTCGCCCTGCTGAAACCACTGAGAGGAATTCCTTGCCCCTAATTGGCTAATTTAAAGGTGTGTCGCATTTATACTGCACACGTCATTGACGTCATCAATCAGGGCTCGCTTTATAAAAGCACTGTGACACATAATCAATACTCGTGGTGTCCAGTACCTCACTTCGCGTTGAAGCAAATTATTGTAAATTTATTAAAATATAGCTATCTGCTTTATGTTTTAATTAAATATGAAATCTATTATATGATTCAACTATCTTATAAAGCTATAACAAAGTAGCTATGTATATTCTGCCTACATATTGACCTTTTTTCTAGATCATATCAAATATTTAACATTAAATGGGATCTTATTCCATTAGTTATCGAGAAAAAAATAATTAATTTTGAGAAACATAATATTCAAATATAGGAAATAAAAGATTGCAGATTATTGTGCTTTTTTAGGAGCACACCATTTATCTAGTAATTAATTTATTTTTCGCAAATTTATTTCAACAGTTATATTTTACTTTTATTCAGTGATGTATAGAGAACACATTGGGACACCTTTTGTAAAAATCAACATTTTGTTCGAAATATCATTATTTCTGATATATTTCAACGTTCAAAGTACATAAATTATGTATATATTATCACTTTTGAAATTTATGTTTTGAGTTTCCCTAGAAAATGCATTAAAAATATAATTTGCCATTCTGTACCTAGTTTCGCTTCCGGTGTAAACAAAACTTGCACAACAGGAAAAGTTGCATTTCAGCACTTTTCTGACAAAATAAAGGATTGACTCCTAGGTTTATTGTAAGATATTGGAAGTAGATAATTCAATTTCAACCATGGGTAGTACGGTTAAGTTAAGCCCATTTCAGTTTGCTCACATTCAGGACCTGGTTAGTCACTTTCCCTTTTAAGCTTTTACGATTTGTTGAGTGCGAGAGTCCTAGCTTTAATGGGATACTAGTAGGTTCTCTCTCGGTTTCTTTCTTTATGCTACATGACTATATAAAATATGAATTTTAAAATTTGTTTTATTTGTTCATAGGTAAAAATACCAGGAAGTGATTTACAAGGGAAGCGATAATAAAAATTACACTGTATACGAGGTCAAGAAGGTGTTTCGTTTCGAAAGGTCTTTTCGGCGAAAGTAAAAATAACGCGTTATCTGTTATTTCAACGCTTATTGTTGCATATACACTATTATATGACAATGGGACATTGTTTGATAGAAAGATAAACTGAAATTTGTGGGTAAAAACTAATATAAAATGTCTTTAAATATAATGGGAGATAATTGAGATTTAAAATTTCATCAATAAAATTCAAGCCATAATCAATTATATACATGTCATACATGTTTAATTTGATTAATAATGACAAACAAGACTGCATAACGAAAGGAAAACTGTTAAACGATGTGATTTATTGAAGATAAAGACTTCGGCCGATATTGATCTTTCCGACGAATCATCGTTTGATTATGTTTAAAGTTGTTTTGTACCATATTGAATAAAAATCATAAAAGCAAACAGGTTGATAAAGACTCCTTTCAACCCCCTCTTTTCACACGCATTCAGTTTGAAAGCTGTCAATTCCTTTAAATCTTATCAACTTCCAAAAAAACTCAAAATCTGGCCGAAAACACCTCGCTGCCCACGTATGAAAATGATACAAATGGAAACCTTTATTTCTAATACATCTGTCATTATTTTGCCTTTGTCCTTTGTTGATAATATAGTTTATATGTATATATTAGTTAACTGTATAACATGAAATTTGAATATAAAGTAGAAGTCGTAAATTATGAACCTAGAAAGTTGTTTCATTTCCATATCCAGTCAAAAATCCATTTAGCTTCCCTTGTACGAGTAAAAGCTGTTGGATCTAGACAACAGTGTCCTTACCTAAAGTAAGGTTAGGACCGATGGCCATGATTATCCAGTAGATGTGTTCGATTTGGTTTCTGTTTAGTGTCTGAGAGTGTTGTGGAAGAGGACTGGCTTAGGGATTGCCCCAAAGATCCAGGTCATTGCGCAAGACAAGGAAGTACATATGTCCGATACTACAAAGCTAAAAAGGTCCCGGGGTCCAAGGCGGCTCGGGCCTTTGGGTGACCCGGTCTTGATTTTTAGGCCCAACCCTAAAGTTGAGGGCCTATAAAATTGAGGTATCCGTCTTTCTGTTTTCAGTCTGTCATCGCTTTCTTTTGAATGGTATATATCATAGATACTTGGTTATATAAACTAGAGCAGAGTTTATTTGATTTGCAACTATGACAGTTGGCTCAAATGAAAGGTATAAGAGTGTATATTTGCCTTTTACAGTTTAAGCCAAATTCAAATGACAAAAAACAGCGGGTTTTCAAACATGAATTTGTACCGGCTAGAACTTTTGAAGGGAGGTCATAAATATTTATTTGCTGACTTAAATGAAAGGTCTTGCTGTAAAGATGTACCCTTTGACAATATTAGGGTTCGTCCGAGGGCGCGTTTTTGCGTTATTTTTCACACCATAATCCTGAAAAACGCACGAAAATCAAGAGCGCGCGTTTAAAAAACGCATGTCAAAACAAAAAGCACATGAAAATTATGGGCACGCGTTTATGTTTTCAATTTCTAAATAATAATATACTTTTTTAACCATTGTTGTAGCGCATGTACCTAGATTTGTGCCTAGACTTGTGCCAGTCCTCTAGAAATGCACATTTTGGATAAAATATCCTTTAAAAATCGCTCGCACCTTCGGCGCTTGCATTTCAAAAATGGTAAAAGTAAGTCAATCGGAGCCTATATAACAGGTGAAATTGGGTTATGGTGTATCATTATTTACATCTGTCATATACCTTGGGGCACTGGTTTCTATTGGTGCAGTCCGAGGGCGCGAACATGTAGAGTGCCATATACATCCCTGTTAGTTGATACCTGAAAACCTTAAGAAGAGAGCCCTTACATCTCTTCTTATTCAATCAAGTCTTTAACTGACTCAATAATACAACAGTCAAGATACTGAAAAAAAAAAACAAAAAATCGAAAACCTTTACTGCCATTTTGTAATATGGATTATTTCCGTGGTCTATAAATAACAGTGTTTATTTTTAAATGGTGTTATTCGAGTTGAGTGTGAATTTAAAACTGAACCGTATAAAACGCTCTCTGCGGACAGAAAACGCATCAAAATAGAAGGTGCGCGTTTTAAACGCCTCGCCGAACCTCCCTCGGACGAACCCTGTAATATGGACCGGATTCGATCACCTATCGGCGGCGAATTTGGCCAAAATAACCAAACACAGTGATTTTTGGCTTACATATGCGCGGATTTGCTTTTTGACAAGAGTCGTTAAACTTCCCAGCGAATTCGACCAAAAGTGTAGGAATAGCGATTTTTCTAAATTTAAGTTGGTGCGGGCTAGTACTTTTGAATAGATAAGTGTAAAGATATATCGTAATATCAATGATCATATAGGCTCTATGAAAAGCTCTTGATTTGCAAATATGCCTGGTGATCTGGAGTTATGTTTTTTAGGTAATTAGTAATTAGTTAATTTAGCGTTTAAGTGAATACAAATTTACAAAGTGAGTATAATCTATAGAAGGCTATTAGGGTTAGCTAGGATATTCAGGGATTCTTTCTGTAAATTTTAAGAAGCTATAGAAACGAATTGCCAATTTCTCAATGACTAAGCCTATAGGAGATAGACGATGTTTCCAAAAATGTTTTAGAACAAGAACATCACTCGCGTGATCAAAGGACCAAGCACATACGTCGTACGATGTAACGAAAAAGTGGAGGGAGGACCATTCCCTCACATCATCATACCACCTGGCCACTTCTGCATGATCAAGCATCCCGCACGGTAAGTAACCACTATTTGTTTAAAAATATTCTTATTAGACGTTTTGCAAACAATCACGGAAAAGGTTTCAATTTAAACATCGGCTTAAATTATAAATATTTGCAATATGAAATATGCAGTTATGAAATGCATATGCTATTGTCCTAAAACCGAACTTAAGGAAACTTCGGTATAGGCTTTGTTAAAATGAGAAATGAAATATCCAAAATGAAATTATCTAAATAGAAATGGATTCAAATGGGATTCACCGTTGATTGAACCTTTGATGAATGGTCTCAAGTGATCTTTTCTATGAATCATCTGCCGCGTATTGTTTATCAAAAGTTAATAATGCAACATACGGGTAATGTACATATATATTTTATATGGCTAGTTTTATTGCTTTGTTTATTCGATAAGATAAGATTCAGCTCTGATGCTTATCATGGCTGCGATATAGCAGAGCGCATCAATAATTGACATCATAATAATTACTCAAGTACCAAAAATATGTAATTGCCTTAACTGACACAGGCTCCTCATTTTATCAATTACCTCCTAATATATTGTAAAAAAAATTATAATTGGTTATAGTATTTATTGCTGGAGTCTTAAAAATAATGCGTCATGAATATTCAAAATGTTAACATACTTTATACATGTATAAAGTCACCAAGCATGACAAAGATCATTTAAAGCCTCTTACAATCTTCGACCTATCTGTATTTACAAGGTTAACTAAAATTGCGAGCGCTTATATGGGTATCAATTTTTATTCCATACATAAGTTCATCTTGCACATGAAGAATTTAATTGAATGAATCATCTTTACGTCGCTGGTTATTAGAAAACCATGGTGGTTATTTGAAATGTTTTGTGTCATCGCTGATTTTGTTCTGTTTTACATAATTGTTCAACAGTGTTGTCCATTGTCATCCATCCAATGTTAAGAAAATAATATATACAGTAGAATTCTACCATTGATTAGCAGAAACTTTTGTTGAATATAAATTATATATACATCAATGACAATATATTATACACATGTTACACTCATGTAACACTGTACATGTGTAAAATATATATAATAAGATCACACAGTATAAAAGATAAATGGAAGATAAAATTATCATAGAATAATTGTGGCGTTTAAACTCTTTATCTAATAAGACATTTAGACAAAATGTTAAATTGTATCATAATTTTAATGTATTTCTTTCGCATTCTTCCAGAGCTGTAGAGAAGGGTGTTCCACTTGCACACAGACATGGTGAATTCAGTGTCCGCTTTCACGGGGTAAGATTTCGTCAATTTGTGTAAAAAAACAAAACATTTGTTTAACCACAGGAAATATGAATGCGAATTTAGATGCAACGTTCTTATCAAATTAATGCGTTTTAAGAAGCGGTTGACGTTCGTCCATAGAATTAAAACATAGCATATTATTTGTATTTAGCTGAAGGGAAACTGAGAAAACGGGGATTTGGTTGCCCAATATATAATTCT
>LQRL01064635.1:0-10063 GCA_001703475.1 Hydroides elegans | reverse complement strand
GACCTTGGTTTATATGTGTATTAAATTAAAAATCTCTCGCTCAATTCCTTCAAACCAAACTCGCGTGCACAATGTACTTAACATCGGGTGAAAATGTTAATACCGACAATTTTCAAAGTGTTCCAGAATCGACAATTTTCAACCGATCGAGATAAAACCTTGACGAGGCACGACTTCAGACCTTGGTTTATACGTGTATAAAATTTGAAAGCTCTAGCTCAACTCCTTCATACCAAACTCGCCTGCATAAAATACCCCACATCAAACGGGACAGACAGACAGACGGAGGGACAGACGGACGGACAGACGGACAAGCTCAACCCTATATCCCCTCATTTTCACGGGGGATAATTATTCTCCCTCCCATAACGATTTTCTTTTAAAAATTCATAACAAAATCGAAATAAGGCCTTACATCCAGCTTCTAAAACTGGTCTGTAAATGGTTCTAAATGTGTGTGTTTTTTTATGCATAACAAAATTCAAGCATCGTTTCTTGCACTTTTAAGCCAATTTGCTCGAAGACAAAAAGAAGGCAGCAGGTGTAGGAACTAAGAGTCAAAAGTGCTTCAGACAAAGTAATTTTGAAAGCTTCAAAAGGCAAGTCGACATGGTGATGTCCTTTCCATCATTTGGAAACTGACGTGACGGGTAGGGGTTGTGGGGAATGTGGTGGTTGGATCTGGCCATAAGGGATCATCAGTTAAGCATTGAAAGGTTGGTAAGGTGGAGTGTTGGTTGGAGAAAGGAATTGTAGGGTGAAAAGTGGATAGGGGAGCGAATGGAAAAGGCAGAAGCCTGAGAAGGGAGCATGGAACATCGACAAACACCATGACACATATTCTTAGCATAACCTTAACCTTAAGCTTTTCCCCCACCCCTTTGACATACGTTTTAAGGATAAGGAAAGTGGATAATTTTGGACAAGCAAGGCAAATGCTGTATGGGCGCTATTGGTTGAAGTTGGAATAGGAATCTAACTAAAGTAAACCGGGTATACTGCCAATTTGTGGAGTCTGAAACTTGCAAATGTCAAAAACTGCGTAGTTGTTTCGTATTAGATCCCTTTAGACCCCCGACAGCAGTACCGGTATCTATTATTTTTGACAACTACTCAGGCAGCAATTACGTCCTGATATTTATAGCATGAGTAAAATAAAAGAAAAGAAAATGAATCGATTGACGAAAAGTCAATAACCGCAAAGCGGACTATGAAGAAACTAATTCGCGTCTGGCTTTTACTTTTGTTTGTTTTGTTGTTCATTTCGATATTTCTTTTCTTTCGGAATATTTTATTGAAGCTATATACCGATACTCAAACCAATGAGTTTTCATTGTCGCTTTTTTGTGAAAAGTAAGTTCATGTAATTTGATAGATACATACGGTACCCGATATACACAGGTACTCACTTCCTATGATAATAATTTAATGAGATAATTATAAAGGACTTCGATATTATAAAAAAAATAGGATGGTTTATATTATACAACTCGTAACTGGTGGTTTAATGAATCATGTAAAATATCAAGCAGACTCTTAGCCAATCTAATAAGAATTATGGACGATTATTTTAATGAACATATAACCAAATTGTGAATATTGACGTTGAACTTCCTTTGAACTTCCTTCAATCACAAATTCCTTCCATCAAAACTGCCAAACCACATCAATTTAGTTGGGTCATGAGAATAGATTAGAGAGTGCATTTCAAATTTGCAGTTTCCATTTCGAATAAGACCTTGGGTAATTGGGGTCTAATTTATGGTTGTTGTAAGAGTCGTAAGCATTAGGAGTGGGTGTGGATGGCGTGCTTTGAGTTCAAACTTGTCAGGAATGATAACCATGAGCAATCCCCAAAGGGAGGGCCAGGGTGGACACAATACGATATTTAAATCCAATTTTCTTTGCTCAGTGGTATTGCTGGTCAAACCGTAAATAAATGGTCTAGCAATTTACATATTCGATTTAAATTAAATATGGATTAATATTATCAATGCTACCAATATCTATCAATTCAATAAGGCACTAACGTGGCGCCAACACCAATCCTTTCTTTACCAAAGTACCAGAGTATAACCCAGATCTTTAGACAATATATGAGGTCCATTATGGGATTGTTCCTTCCACTATCCATTACTACCACTATCTTCGCTTTTCCTTGTTTATTCATAAAGAACAAAGTGAAGACGAAACGACGACTGACATTTCGTGTGAGTCCCTTAACTGCAGACCCACGGTCCCTAATTTTGCCCTGATTTCTGTTAGCACCTCATACTCATAATAGTTTGTCAGGATTGTGTTTTTTTAAAGGCATATAGGAAAGAACAAGATATGTGAAAATGTGATGAACACCGCCAAATACTTTCTAGATGGCGTTGTTCATTACACATTTTGGTCCATAATTTATTATAGAAGGTCATAGGGCTTGTTCACACGGGAAGCGGCACGCGTTTAAGGCTCGGAAATGGAGCGGCAAGGTGTTTACATGGGATGCGACAGCTGACGATTCTTAGACTTTTAACTGTAAATTTTCATTAAATGATCTCCACAAACGCGAGAGGCGGTGCGGAATCGCCCCTTGCGTTTTTGCGCCGCCAGTTGCGGCAAGAAATAACAACTCAACTTGTCTAAGTAAATTGTTTGTTAAAATGTCAAACATTTACCGTTCTTAGCCTGTCGCTTCCCGTGTGAACACCTTTTCTAGGGCGCTTCTAAAAAAATGACTAAGTCCTATAAAGAACAAATAAGTTAATTGCCGCCTGCCGCGTTTCGTCGCGTCCCGTGTGAATAAGGGCTTGTTCACATGGGAAGCGGCACCCGTTTTAGGGTCAGAAATGGAGCGAAAAGATGTTCACATGGGACGCGACAGTTGATGATTCTTAGACTTTTAACTGTTAATTTTCATTAAATGATCTCCACAAACGCGAGAGGCGGTGCGGAATGGCCCCTTGCACCGCCAGTTGCGGCAAGACATAACAACTCAATTTGTCTAAATAAATTATTTGTTTTAATGTCAAACATTTATCGTTCTGAGCTTGCCACTTCCCGTGTGAACACCTTTTCTAGAGCGATTCTTAAAATAATGACTAAGTCCTATAAAGAACAAATAAGTAAATTGCCACCTGACGCGTTTCGTCGCGTCCCGTGTGAACAAGCCCCAAGCCCACAGGCACATTTAAAGATGCACACATTTGAAGATACAGTTCTTAACACAACCAAATATATTCTAGGGATATCATTCTATATAACAGCGCACAACGTAGAGCTCAAAACTTTACTTCTAGTTCTATTACGCAAATGGCTGAAACATGGGCGCCCCGAAAATAATGTTCTCTGACATTTCTATTCCAAGGCCCTAGTGGAGACATCTTACCCGGGGCTTACCATTGTATAAGAACCAAGTTTTTGTGGGAGATTAATAAGGAGTGTTGTTGTTAGCGCTGCCAACTAAATAGCATTGGTATTTTTAGTGCAGTCAAAATTGGAACTCGCTTGATTGGGTCTCATTGTACATGGTATGTTACATCCAGAATTCACGGGTGAATGGAGACGATTGAAAGGGTTAAGTGCAAAAACATGTCGATTGATTTGAGTGTTTTTTTTTTTTTTAAATTCATATGCATTTAGTTTTAAACATATTCAAAGTTATATTGTCCGGTTAGCATATAGGCTTGTCCTTGTGTTATCTTGAAGATTTCCATGTCTTAATTGTTATAGGTCTATACGAAACACGTTCATTTACGTTACATGACAATATTAACATCTACTTTTGAAATAGTTTGTCATCGGTTAAACATGCATTTACATGGAACCTTCCATTAATAGCATACAGTATTTACGGCAATTTTGGCAACGGTGAAAGACTGTTTCGTAAAGGTAAGGAAGTTAATTAAGCTTATTACATTAAGCTTACTCTCTTTTAGTTGCTAATAATTATTATGCGTTTTAGCAGTTTTTAGTGTCTACAACATGTATATGCAGTTCATAATTGGATTTATGTGTTTATATCGTCATCATGTCGCCAATGTTCTTGATAGAAATAAAGATTTTTGCACTCAAATGACATTGTAGACGTTTCATGGACGGCTGTTTAGGTTTTGTTTTTGATATCGCTGGTATCAATTTATAGCGTATTTGCTTATACCACAACAGCCTGAGCTTATTCTTTTATAAATTGATACATCCCTAATCTCATAAGTTTTCATTTGATGTCCGTTGCCATAGATTAATATATTAAACAAGATACTCTACATAATCTCTGTTCTGTACATATACCAATGTTTCCTGACCGGATAGTTATTATGGGCAAGCACATATAATCTAATATTAACTACATGGCTATATACTCATAGGCAACTCATATATACAAACAATAAACCACAAACTGTGAAATCACAATAAGAGTTACAAATAACATTAGCTCTCAACTCCTTTGGCAAACACATATAAAGAAAATAGTTCATGATATTATGAGTAGGTTTGTAGGTGGTAATCCCCTTTCGCGATTTGTTTCTGTTCCCTTTGTCATTTACTTTTTCCCATAAAACAGTATATCAAGGTCAATTGTATTGAGCTTTTTTGAGTTAATGTGCAGTTATGTTTTATTGTGTAAGGGTGAGACACCGACTATTTTAGGACAATATCTATTACAAAATACAGTTAAATTTGGACTTGACAAATCACACCAAATACGGGTAGAGTCTATGATATGTGAGCTTTGGCACCACTGAATTCATAAACAGTGCAATTTACAAGTTGTTTAAACTTAATTGTTGATTATGTTTTGTGAGATTTCTCTTCTAGCTTTAATTCTAGTCGAATTAGCGGAGACGACCTCGAAAAGAGAGGTGCATTCGATACTTATACACTTAATGTACATTAATACGCAAACCCAATAACCACCTTCTTTTCTTCCTAATCTAAGGCTATCAAATCTTAAGACTTACTGATTTCGTGGAAACGACTTTATGGAGGGTGGTAAGTTCGATGCATAATGCTACGCCCAACACCCCTTGTCGCCCTATCCACTCCTCCCTCCCCATCCTCAAACTAAGGTAATAAAATCATTCTCCTCAAACCCAGTGCCTCTAAACATCTGTAAATAGGCCTCAGAGAGTTCATGTCAAATCTTAGACTTACCGATTTTGTTGAGACGACCTCGAGGAAGGTGGTAAGTTCGATGGACTCTGTGACGAGCGCCCGACACACGGCTTTATAGTGACTAGAAGGGTTGGACTGCGATGGCAAGTGGTCTGTGCATAGCTGTAAAATAGGAAAGAATAAGACATTAAAATGGGTTGTATCTGATTTTTCCTATCCGAAAAACAGAATGTGAATCTTTGGGTTTGATTGCGATGGCAAGTGATCTTAACTTATGTTTAAGAATATGCTTATTATACCATCAAGATATTAAGTTAATTGATTTCGGTTTCTCTTCAACCATAAACTTATACATGAATGCTCAACGTATTTGTGTAGGGACAGATTATACTTTGAAATTTATATATGATAATATCGTTAATATAAACAAAATGAAGAGCTATTTGTATTTTTCTTTAGCTTATATTAAATATAAAATTTATATATAGAAAATATAGAAAATAATCCGTCAGATAAAACACATAACACCAAGTCATGTTGCCAAATGCGGGTTATGTCTAGGCGTCTAACAATCCAAAAATCTGAGTCAAATGCAACTTTAAGCCAATCTCAAGTTGTTACTCAAATAATACATATTTGTAAATTATCCACAAGCTAAACACAAATGACGTAAAACATTATTTAACCGTCTATTGAGGAAGATGTCTAAGGGACGACCTTCAAATATTGGTGAGTTAAATACTTGCTCGTAAGACCCTTGAGTTATCATGTTTCGGCATAAATATACCCGGTACTACATTTCACAGCAAGGAATTAATGCTAATCTTATCTTAAAACGAAGCAGAAATAGAGAGTGCATGCCTTCGAAAGTTTGCGATGTCATATAAATTGTATACATGTGAGGGAATCAGGAAATTTGACAAAAACATATATTTTCTGTTTAATTAGCTGCTGGCTAAGTGACGTTGCAGAGCGAATTCTGTAAACGCCTCATTGGCGCCCCCACATACCCCATGATTATGGTTTATGTACTAATCAAATAATTGTACATTGTATACCTGCATGACATCCTGGAGCGTGATACCACCCGTTCCTCCACCACCTCCATCCCCATGCGAATCCTCATCTTCATCCTCGATGCCCTCATCCTGCTCCTCATCGCCTCCTCCCTCATCCGGGCATTCTTCCGTCATGCGGTCGATCAGGTGCTCCAAACCGGGCGATAGCGTCTGCTCTTCGTTCTTGCCCAGGCCGAAGTCGAGGGCTTGGAAGATAAGCACGCCGATGCATTGTACTAGCTGATTGACAAAACAAAAAGAAAAGTGTTAAAATGAAATCATAAGTATAATATACTTTTCACGGGTGAATCACAAAATGAAACAGTTTTCATTCTTGTCCAGGCCGAGGTCGAGGGTTTGGAAGATGAGCACGCCGATGCATTGCACTAACTGGACAGGGGAAAATTTGCGTATAGTGTATCATAATGCACAGTGATGGGCAAAGTCGCCGGTCATCCGGTCATTGTCCGGCTGAAAATCGAAATGACCGGCAGAAATGCGGAATGTGCCGGTCATCATGACCGGCACATTTTCCACAAAGATTAATCAATTATATTTTTAACTAAAAAATAAAAATATTGATGCAACCTTTATGCAACTATATAAAACCCTCCAATTATCATTCACGATTAAGTCAACAGTGTATACGGTCACATAGTTTCCTATATCACCATTTCTTGGCCCCATCCCCGGTGGTTGGGGACCTATAGATCTGGACTAACTGTCCATCCTTCCGTTCGTGGCTTTTTTTAATACGGTACATATAATGGGAATACGACACGAGATTATATATTGAAGGGAATTATAACACTCTGTCAGCCAAATCTGACCGAACCCGAAGGGTGAGTTCAGATTTGGCTGACGGAGTGTTATAATTCCCTTCAATATATAATCGAGTGGCGTGTTCCTTTTATTACATATCTTCTATGAAGAATAATTTATTCAAATACATTGATTTCGCGACTCAAAACCAGCAACCCACGTTAGCTCAGTCGGTTAGAGCGTTGGACAACCATGTTTTTTGCGTCATTCGCACTTAACGTTTGTTTACATTTTTTGATCATTAATAACTCATGACTTTATGGACAAAAACTTCTTAAATTTGAAACATGACAAGATTATTCTATATTTTTTATGATATATTCATAGTTTTACGTATTTAACAATGGAAATGTCCTTATTGAGCTCGATTCTAAACGCATGTAGTTGACTGATTTGCTAGGATCCATGGATCCCCGGTTCGAATCCAAGTAAAGGCATAACGAAAATTGTTTTTTTCTGTCTTCATACATTGTTTAAAACTTGATATTTAGTAATTCTGAATCATTATTAAACATATTTTTTGCTAATAACTGCAAGAATTATCAATTAAATGGGTTTATTTTGATTATCGAATGTGTTTTTGCGGTACATTTGCGAGGTTGTCAAATCTAAGGCGCCAAGGGAAACATTTCATTAAACTTGATATTTAATAATTCTTATTTAAAAACAATAGCAAATATTAATATAAGTTAAGATGAAACAATTCTTCATTCGATATTTAATAAAAAAATGTTTGATGAAAAAAACGTGCACCGAGCGAGACTCGAACGCGGAACCCCTTGCTCCTGAGGCGAGCATCTTATCCATTGTACCACAGGGCTGTCATGATGATTGCTTAACTAATTAGTAGAGTAATAATTATGGAGATATGTTTTCCAAATATGGAATAGTGCCGCAGATCATAAATTATAAGTGCTTGGATGGATTTGGTACCATGTTGGCACTAAATAAACTGAAAATTTCTTTGCATTACGAGTTACTAAGAAAAGTGGAGTTGACGCAATTTGACGTAAAGTGGGCGATAAGTCGAAAACGAGGCTATAGTGAAAACGTTAGGAATTATCACATTCTTGGGTTTTTCTTATATGTTCTTTATATAGGTATGTAATAAATATATATATATAGTTGAAGAACAGACAGAACCTACCAACAAACCTACCCGCCCAAACAGAAAGCGACTTAAACGGTGGCCCGGCTACAAATGGCTCCTTTAAATGCCGTCGGGCCACCGGATTTTAAATTCGGTGGCCCAATTAATGGATAAACCTTAGCGGACCATATGTAACCGTCCCATAGGCTTCCTATGACTGCCATGCAAATATCATCCTAACCGAATCCAATGAATGGCGGTTTAAATTCCGGAAGAATTCTCTGTAAAACAATTGCGCTCGCGCCTTCGGCGCTCGCACTTCAGCATATTGAATATTTATATCACAGATGTGCCTGAGTGTCTTTTTGGCAGCACGAACGTCGTTTTAGATGACGTTTTCGGACAAAGCGCAGCCCTAATTACGTATCCATTATTTATGAAAAATAATATGGGCCACCGGGAACCGGATGGCCTGCTTGCCACCGGTTTCAAAATCCTTAAGTTGCACAGTGCCCTAATAATCATAAGGTTATGACTTATGGATTTTCAATTAATAAACAACGCCAGTTGTTCTCAATTCACTCACTTCCGGCTTCGCAAATACGATCAAAACTATTCAAAGGCTTTTTACACTGAAACCTGTATTCCGAACATATAATTTGAGTCTCCCAATCAAAAGACACATAAATTAAGACACATGACATAAATAAATGTATCTGCATGATGATACATTTATCACGAGACAATAAATAAGTCTATACGTTTCCCCATATAAAAGTTCTATCCTGCTTTGTAATTTCTGAATTATCGTTTTGGGCCTAAAATGGACATCCATAGATAATTCATCAGAGCATATAATAAATATATCTCTGTTGCTTTCTCTAGAAATTCATCTTGAAAATTAATGATTAAAAAAAAATCATTAAATATAGCAACTTTTAGTCAACGCACTTCAGGTCTTTAGCTTCATTTTGAACCAAGCATCGAGTCGCCTGGCCTCTCAGTTTTCGTATGTTTTAAACAAAGGTGACAAAAGATTAGAAAAACATGCTTATACACAAAGTCTAAAGGCAAGGGCATCCTGAGGATATGCATCTCAAGAACGTTACACCCGTATTTGAGCTTGATAAATATACCACATAAATGACCGGCAGAAATTCAAATGACCGGCAGAAATTCGGGATCAGCCGGTCATATGACCGGCAGACTTCCAGGAGATTTGCCCACCACTGAATGCATGTATTTTGTTTATTGTTATAGTCATGGATAAATTACAAAGGGAAACCGTTTATGTTCTTCGCTCTAGCCCTGGCCGAATCCCAGGGCTTTGATGATGAGCACGCTAATGTATTGTACTATCTCTCTTTGTCATTCCATTTCGTTCTCTTCAAGTGTCCCTCTAAAAACTCTCACATCTACGGTTCTCATATTTCTTAATCATTCATCATTTTATCGTCTATCTTCGTACCAAAACAAAATTACAAATAAGTATTACTATATTACGAGCAATTAACAGTCAGGACATGACATAACGCATACAGCGTAAAAGCGCATTTTGATACAAATACCTTAAAGATTGTCTAAAATAACATTACCCCATAACACTCCACTGGCCAAACATTTAGTGGATAATTATCAACATGAGTTCAACAATAAAAGCCAATTGTATCACCTAAACACTTCTTAACAAAAGATGCAAAAACACACCATAATATGCTCAAGTTCTCAATATTATGCAAAATGTAAAGGATGTGTGTTAATTACTTTAGCGCTAAGATATACAAAACATAAACCTTATTTTCATTTATAGCAAGGATTGTTTTGTCATGAATGGTGGGAAATAGAAAAAGACGCGCATCATGGAAACTAAAGGTCTCACTGACATATGTCAGGTAGGACTGACGAATAACATTTATTATTAATATATCATAGTGAAACAAAAACATATTAATGTATAACTTTTCAGTTAGTTTTCTTAATTTGGCTATGATAA
>LQRL01064605.1:0-17666 GCA_001703475.1 Hydroides elegans | reverse complement strand
GATTTGATTATTGGGAAATAATGCGTATAAAAACAGTAAACAATAACAAATCATTAATTATTTCCAATTTGCCACAGCAAAGGAATCTGTTCTGCGTCAGTAATGCCTGGCTATTTGCACCATTACTTAGATGTATGTCATTTTCAACAATTAGAGGCAAAACAAATGTTTATACGGCATATCTCTTTCCCGATTGCAAATTTTCGATGTTCATGCAAATCGTTTTATGTTCAATGATATTTTTTCCGAAAATTTTACATATCTGCTCTTTTTTTGCCTTTTGTTCTCGGTGCGGGAAGAATTTGCTGTTCATCATTTCCCTAAAAGACCCTTCAAATTTTGCCTATTTAACCCATGGGTTGGAAGATTTCTGGCCATCCAGACCATGTATAATTTGATGACAAAAGGCTTTGTATATAATTTGAATTGGTTTAATTTGAAGTGGATATATCAAAGAAGAAATTCAAAGAACATAGCAGACCGTTTTAACAACTTATCATGTGAAGTTAATTAGGGGAAAAGAGCCAGATGCTCTGGATAGAGAACATGACAATGCATAGCCTTATTGAGCAATGGGCTGCCCTGTGGTGAGGCTTTTATTTCGAGTGTTCATCGAGACATCTTTGATATGTATGAATAGAACACTGCAGCTTTGGTATCTGAATAGCCTCTATTTGGCTTGACCAATGAAATCACACTTTTTATTTTGAAACATTTAAAAATCCGTATATTTTCAAGTTCTAAAACTGGATTTTTGTGCAAAACTCTTTTTTGTTTATTCTTAACAAATATTGAAGGTGGTACACGCTATCATGGTGTATGTAAACGTCATAAACTTAATAAGTTTAGATTCCTGTTTTACGAGAAAAAATGAATAAACAACGAAAAATGGTGAGCACGAGTAGTTTCAAATTCAAACGAGTAAAATTTGCATATGAAAGGCATATCCCCTGCTTTTATAGTCCGGTAAAGGGGGGTGGCTCGCTCGAACCAGAAATAATTGAAATCACTCTTAAATTGGCTGTATAAATAAATATTTCAAGCAGAATTGCAATTGAGTTGAAGTGATTTAATCCTGTTACATACTTAACCAATGAGACCGAGCAATGAAAAGGTGTCGGTGTGGAAAACGTTGAACCTAATATGAGGATAGTTAAGGTTGCATAGTTTTCATACACTAAGAGCATTTTGATTAATTTCAATCAATAATTATGAATTTTGATTGGGTGGTTATCATTACGTTTGATGTGGAGAACGTATAGACTACAAAAAATCAAATGTATAGAACTACTCTAGCTAATCAATATAAAAATGACATTTGAGAATTGTTCTATAAGGTGCACGGCAATATGACGCTATAAATGAATGTTTAATATACCAACTCGGCAAGGAACGTCCATAGTACGTCGGATTCGGACGTGACGTTCAGAGGACGACCTACTTTGGGTCCGTATGAACGTTTTCCGGACGTCCTTGTACGTCCCAGCGTCCGTAGAACGTAATTCGCATGTCAGTTTCGGACGCGACGAAACTCTTGAATCATATATATTTTGATAAGTATTTTTTTTTTTAAATTGCATATGCTACCAAAATAGGGGAACTATTTTTTTTTATAATAGATGCTACTTCACAGCATTGATACTCAGTCGGTGCATTTATTGTATTTTTCAGGTGTCCAAATATTTCAAGACCTGAATAAGTATATTGATATTCATGTTATATTTTTAAAAATGTAATTTAACCTCACATTTGAGCATGGCATAAAGTACCCATCTTTTATTGTCTCACAAATTTAATCACCCTTACCGTATGAGAAACAACAACTCGAGCGTGACATCGATTCCCTTAAGGGCATGCATTGGTACATGTGCGTTTTAAAACGGAACTTTGTTCGTGCACGTCAATGTATTTATTAATGGGTTATATGTTTTTTAAAAATAATTATTTAAGAGATGAGATACATTTAATTAAAGTTTGTAAGGTAAAATTTTACGAATGAGATTTCAGTTAACTATTTGAATAAGTGTGATTTTGTAAATAATAATGACTTATAATAATGTGACTCATTACACATATCCGGGTCGAAAAGTGTTCGAATTTGTTCACACCTCCATTGCACGAAACCTTCAATTATCTCTTGGCTATAACGTCAATATTTGAAGAATACCATTCACCTGCCTTTACATAATTGAAGGGCTCCATGCATAAATGAATTAGTTTGATTTTAGAGATTTAGAAATGGCTCCAAACTTTATCTAGATGGTCTAGCAAATAACAATTAATATCACTTCCTGCTGCAGATACCCCTCGCTCATTAGAGGAATGGAGGTGAGTTTGTTTATGACATGTACCACGTGATAATGTGTTATTTTATTGCAGAAGAAAACTACCCGTATAGAGTTTGAACCCTTAAGCGCGGAACCCTTTCTTTGGACGCCGAACAGAATAGACAGAACATCCGCAAACTAATAAACAGGTTTTGCTGGGATCTGTTCAGAGATGAGCAAGATCAGCAAACGCAAGATAAACAGTTTTATGGTACGTAATACAACTGGCAATGTTATATTGGAAAAGAGAAAACAATAGAAAGGGTCATTAAGATTAGAGGCAAAACACAGGTTTGATTAGCAAAATAGCCTTCGTGTTGATGTAGAGCTTTGGTCCATGTTATATGTTGATCTCTTTCCAGTTATGTCATTAGGAGTATTACGGAATCGTTTTCAAGGAATGGTTTTATTACTGGTTCGAGCGAGCTATCCCCTTTTCTAGGAATGATTTCGATTTTAGCTTAATCAGTCGAGTACCAGAAGCGATGATCACTAGATAATGCTTTGGGAAATGGTACTGCTTTAATTGTCGACATTATCATATTGCTTTAAACTGATACCATAGTGTAGGTGTGAGCATGAAAATCAGGGATTTTTTTATTGAGGAAAAGTCCGAAATTTAATGGAAATTAGAATGGGCGAATTTAGATATCCGTGATATAGGAAGAGAAACAATTACTTTTCCGTTAACCAGTGTCAGAGAACACGCCGAATCAACAGCAACCAGCCACTCGGCAAGGGTCGTCCATAGTACGTCGCTTTCGGACGTGACGTTGAGAGGACGACCCACTCTGGGCCCGTATGAAAATTGTCCGGACGTCCTTTTACGTCCCGAGTTCCGTGGAACGAAATTCGCACGTCAGATTCGGACACGACGTCCATGCAACGTCTTTTTTACGTCCGGGACGAATAACGACGTCCGGAAAACTTTCATACGGGTCCTATGTAGAACGTCCGCTCAACGTCCGTGGACGTCTTGCCGATTGGGCACCCCGGGTCAGATCCAAACCCGGGAATTAGAGATTACGAGGTGAGTGCTCTACGGCTTACCGAGGAATGAGGTCCTCGGTTCTTAAAATATGTCCTGTTTTTTTTTGTTGTAGAAATTACCTGAAATATCCCCTAAAATGAATTTTCCTTTAACAAAACAATTACGAGTAAAACATTCAAATATGGTTATAAATACGTTTAACCTGCTAAATATACACATACAGGGGCGAACAGTTTGAAGGCATACTTTCGTTGATACAAACCATTTTGGGCGTTACGATATCGAATTAAAAACAATTGCGAACATGGCCGTTTTCCAACTTACCTATAGTAGTGATGACCGTGATACTATACAGCAGCGCGCCCGGGAAACTCCACTGACTCTCGCCATTGCCCTCTCCAGCCTCCTGCCCATCCCACCCAAACTCATCGATCTCCGTGTAAATCTCCCGCGTATACGTCTTCATGACCGTATTCATAAGACGAGTCCAGTTCTCCTGGTGCAGCACGTTTAATTCGTCGGTGATATTCCACATGAGGTCGACCGTGCGCTCGCGGATTTCCTCGATTTTGACGCGTCGGCCAACCTCGTAGTCTGACTCCAATTCCATGAAGATGTATCCGCCGAGAATGGTCCATGAGACCATGAGGCAACAGAGACCCAAAGTAGAGAAGAGGAAGGCGAGGAATTGTTTGAAGCATTTGCCGCATTGTGCCGATTTGGAGGTCTGGCGGTGCGTGCGGGTTGTGGTGGTTGTGCGGGAGGGTGCGGGATGGTGCGTTTGGTGATGCGGGTTTTGGGGTGCGGGCATGGTGTCGATTTGGTGGATGTCACGTGATGGATCCATGGCTGTAGTTTTTCTTTTCGTCGTTTTTTTTTTCGCTTGATAGCGGTATTTGATTATTCCGTCCACATGATAGCTCTATGCATTATATTATACATATAATTGTGTATAAGCTTTATTTAACGAAAGTTTATGCAATATTCCATGTGTTTGTGCTAATCCAATACTTATTTGTTTCATTCGCAGAAATAAATATTAGTCGCTTTTTCCTGTTTTCACAACGAAAATAACATTTCTGCAATTATTTTTGTCCGTAAATTATCCCAATACAAACAAAGTTATGGAGTCATTTCATGTTTGTAAACGGTGCGGAACAATTTCCATGTCAATATAAATTCTGAAACAATCCAAGAGTAACATTACCCATAATTACACAATTCAGTGACAATTGACTGCAATTTCCGCTATTTTAGAACAATATTTATGAAAGCTTAAATAAATCTATTTTTTTATCAAAACTTGTATTATTGTTATCAATTTTAAACAAAAGTGATATCTACAAAACACACAAAAGTGCATTAGCATCAGTATCCTTTCCTCGTTTACTCCACTTCTTATGTGAAAAGAATGACGTCATTCGTATTATATTGCAATTAGTAAGAAAAAGTCTTAGAACAAAGCGATTTCTCAATTTATAAATCGCCATGCCAATCAACCGTCTTTGAAATAATAGAAAAAAAAAGATAAATGGTTGAAACAGTGAAAAGCGATCCGTTTAACAGATGCTCTTTCAAGAAAAATGGTTCCAATGTACTCCGATTTAACGGGTCTCAACGCTTTGAATTACAGTGCGCTTAATGAAAACAAGCAGCCCCCCCCCCACAAAAAAGGAAAAGAGGAAAATACATCGCTGAAGAAATTTGAATATTATTTTTTGTATATTTGTCATGCTTGAACTATATTGTCGATGATTAAAAACATATATGAATTAATAAATTTAGGGGTTAAAGTTATTCATTAAAAAAAATCGAAATAAGTCGTCAAATAAGTATTCCTTCGAACGTTTTTTTCGGGAAACATCGGAAACTTATGAATATCATAATTCAAAAAGCATTTTGATATTAAAGGATTATTTTCAAATTTTGTAGCTTGAAAATTTCAATGGACATCTTTGAAGAGAACTTATGTAGATGAAAATGAAAGGATGTGATTAAACACTATATAGTGTTGATTTTATTTTCGTGTATTAATTCTAAATAATATTAAACTAAAAAAACTAATTTAGAAAGCACTATTTTAGCGCGCTGTTATCGTTATGAGTAAAGCGAGAGCGCCATAAGAAAGTGGAAGGCGCTCTGTATATTTCATCACTGTCTGTTTGAAACGTTGCACAATAGGTTTAACCATCTGCAACTGATATACTATTTATCTTTTATTATTCCAAGAGCATTATTTTTGCGTTCGAAAGTGTTTTTGTTATAATGGAGAAATTTGTTTATGAAAAAAGGTTAGGCGTTAAAGACTTAATTTATCGGTATTTCACATATTTCATTCATAATATTCGATCGTCTTTAAAGGAGCAACTTATTGTTTTGCGAAGTTAAAATCGATTTACTTACATAACATTATGTACATGCAGTTATTTTGTTCCTTTATATTTTCACTTATTCTGATGAAAAACTTTAATGATGCAATTATTGATGGTGCATTCAAATAACGTCTCTACCAACAGGTGTATTTCATTTATGTATCTCCTTGAAAATTGAGTTTTATTGCTGTTTCATTGATTAGTTATAAGCATATATGCCCTTTAAAATCTTGCTCAAGACATTATTATAGCTAATATTCGTGTAATATCCTGTTTGAGTAAGAAGAAAAACATAATGAAGTGGATGCTTTTAAACATTTATCCGTTGAAGCATGACGATCGTTGTTCAATATTTGATTCCGGTCATAACAAACTTTAATCACTTTTATATTTTACCTTCACATTATCTTTTGATTAATTCCACCATGAAACAATAATCAATGGCAATATTCCACTTAAAATATAACAAAAAACTATTCATCTTTTGATTAGTCTTGATTAACTGCTTTATTCCGTTTGAATATTGAATGCTCACTTACAATTTCACTACCAAGCTGAGTCTTAAAACTCGTTTATGGGATTATGAGCAACCTGCTCATGCAAACTGGTGGTTCGGTTTATGAGTATACCTCACCAAACGAAACGCCTCTCTCCCTTTCTTTCCCACCAACGACTTTTTCGTTGCTGACCACACATTTCGACCTTAACGGACCTGCTAACATTGCACGCTTCGCTGACCAACCCATCCGATAGAAAAGTTATGATATATAAAATAGAAAGGTTAAAAAACGTTAAATTAAAGTTTTTGTTATATATATTTCGTTCTTGATCGCTTTAAACGCCGAAAAACATATCTGAATAGAGTGTAGGCCTTTAAAAGTAAAAACACACGCTTATTTGGGAAAAAAATATGGCGATATAGCCATGACACACACGCATGAAGGTATGAAAACACTTGTTTGGGATTCAAGAAGCTGCCAGTGTGTCCAGACCCTTGAACAAAGTTTTTTTTTGCTTATGGAGGTGCTAACGAGTTTGAGTTGTTCTTACGTAGTTATCATATCTACTGTACTGCCCTCATCACCGTTTAGTGGAGAAAGAAACCAAGTGAAGAAACAACCTATGAGATAGTGAGGCGTTCGGTTCTCATTGAGGGAATGGTAGGGATCATGTCTGGTTTAGAATATGACTTGGGATGTTGCATATAGTTATATAGAAATATGTGTAAATATAAAGCGATTTTCAAAAATAAAGAGCTAGAATATAAATGAAGTACTATTTCATTTACTAAATAACTACTCTGATTATTTCTCTGATTTTATCATAAATTACGGAATTTAAATCGCGTAAAAAGCCATTATACTCAAAACTGGCACTGTTGCAAATAATGTCATTATTCGTTTCTAATGCTTTCTCATGAACAATTCAAACTATATTGCAACTTTCAACAATCAATATGACCTTCAAAATAAAAGGTTGTAATTGTCTAATGGACCGAATATACATGTATCAGAATTCGATAAACAACGGACATTTTCAACAATATTTATAACATGGATCCATAAGAAATTAACGCATGTGGGGTCTGCCTATATTTATTTAGTTGAATATTTCAAATAATCATCCTGCTTCAAAAATATCCATGTCTCGCCTCTGGGAGATCAAAAGAAAAAAAAAGTAATTAATCGAAAGATAACTTGATCACAGAATGCCAAAAAAAAAAAGACGAAACATCGGATATGCTTTATGCCTAGATGTAGATGATTTGGTAGAAAACATGGTATTAACGGCGTATGCTATCATCCCTTGAATATTTTAAAACTTAACAACATTACTTACTCGTTTTGAGAGCAGCTCATATTACAAAGAAGATAGGACGTAAAGCCGCGTTTACCCGAAACAGGCTTAAAAAAGCTCAAAGCGGTTTTGTTATGTTTCTTTTTATACCAAGTTCATTTCAGGAAACAAAACGCATAATTCAAACATACAATTTATGCGCTTTTGTTCTTGAAATTTAACTGGTTAAAAAACATAAGAAACCCGCATTGCTTTTTTGGTCTGTTTCGGGTGAACGCGGCTTTACAGTGTACGTTAAATACAATGTATGTATATCAGCGAACATCATCTTTTTTGCACACTTATATATGTCATTGGTCAATTTGTTTAGCTATATTGTTTAAAGATGTCCTTAAGAACTAAATTAGAGTTGGATCATTGCAGTGGAATGGCTTTTGTGAAATTTCATCACGTCGCACTGATGGCTGATAATAGAGTGGGACAAGAAAGAGTACTCAGGCTGAGGACCGAAAAAAGAAGTTCCCTTGGCGGTTGAATCCAAATGTAATGTATCGCAATGAAATGGCTTTACGGCATTTATAGTCCTTGTCTTTCCTTTGTATATTTATTGGATTTGGAAAGATATTTTTCAGGAAAGATGTATATTTCCGTGACTTAAATATGCTCAGGTTTCCTCTAAAATAGTAAAAAATGATGTGCACTTTACCGCGTTTAGCAAAAAAAATATAATCGACAAAATGGTTCTAAATAGCAATAACAAAATAAAAATACAAAGAATTTATTTCCAATTATGAAAACACAAAACAGTGTCGCATCGAATATCGCTGTTGAACGGATATGAAGGAGAACAAACGTTTTGCTTCGTTTCCGTTATGGTCTGTCCCAAAACGGGGTCAAGATGAAACGTGAGCATATCACTCACTATTTTTAGACTGAAAGTGTGGAGGGAGAAGGATATATATAAGGACATTGTGTAATAAGAAGCAAATTCAATGTCATTTTGTCTCAAAAGTTGAATAAATTTGATACAAGTCAAGAAGTCCATGCAGAATTTATATAAATCGACATTTGCATGAGCGCTCGCTTTATCTTAAGCGCGCATTCATAAAAAAACTAACAATACATAGACTCGTTTCTATGTAATCCTGCATGAAGTGGCTTCTGAATTTATACCTAAAAATCACGGTAAATTCAGTGTATCATAAGGCTCTTGGGCGATAAACAAAGTTGATCCACATGTTATGTTTTAGTCTTTGATTGCAATCCGTTATTTGCTGCCACAAGCTGTCAAAACGTTCTTGTCTCGCCAGACAAGCAGCCCAAGTGTCTCCCAACTGTGACAGAAGCATCTACTTCCTTTGGACCCCCTGCAGAGAAAAAAAAGAGAAGCATTATCATCAATAATAAAACAGACATTGTATTGAAATCTATAGTGAGTATAGTTGACAGTCATTTCTTTTGAATGTGACTAAAACTGAAATCCGTTATGAGTAGTTATATTAAATGCATGTTAAGCCGTCTACCTCATATTCCAGCTCTTAGTCAGCTAACGATTTATCAAAATGAATTTTGCAACACATATTTACATTTTTTTGTAAAAAGAGTACACGATTTTCACCAGCATTAATTAGCTGAAAACATCTTGGCTTGGTTTTAACATCAAATATAGGAAGCGTTGTTTCTATTAAGATTTTTTAAGCATTTTACAAAAAAAAAAAGCATTTCGGAAACACTGTTCGGTATTAACGTTTTTTGTGCTCATAAAAAGCAGCAAAACCTGCAGAAAACGCGGAGCGTTGTGAACATCGGTTTGCGACAATGTTACTCTTTGACAGGTCGGCTTGATTTTTGTTACCTTTGCTCGATTTTGATCCGCTAATGGGCAAACATATAGTGCATTAGCGAAAATAGTTCAAATGACTTATAGATTGGGGCAGGGAATTTGTAGTTGTTTAAAATTATGTCGAAACAAAACCTTTTTTGAGAGCTTAATAATTAATAAAAAGACGTGTCTTCAAAGCTAATTCTCTGGCTATTTTGCCCTATTACAATAACGTCAAAATGCACGTAGTCAGTCAGTGGTTTGTCTGCGAAAGTGTTCCGAATGTGAACCTTCGGTTCGACATAAAAAAAAATTGCTTGACGAAAAAGCCATAACGATGATGCAACCACTTTGAACTTTGATCTTTTGCAACCACTTTGAACTTTGAAAATTGGTTTATCTAGGTTTTGTTGAAAAGTGCAGTTTCGCCTTCCTTTTTCTTATTTTGATTTTATTGCAATAGCGAATTAGAATCAAAATAGTTTCTTTTGTCCCCTTGTTGCCAACTCTATTGTAGGTTTTCCTTGTGCTCAAAAGCAAAACCTAGTTTGCTTGCATTGTTCAAAAGATGATAAAAGGGCACGATTTCGCAAATAAAATAAAGATTAAGCAGATACTCCACGGTTCGAGTACAAGACGGAGACCGGCCAAACAGTACTCCTTGATTGTAATTGACATTTGACAAATTGTTGCCTCGTGGTGGAAGAAGGTAAGAGTTAAGGCCAGCCGCGTTATTTGCGGCTATTTAACCTTTTTTTGGCTTTACGGCTTTTGGTGTCCTTGCTTATAGGCGTGGAGTTAGGTAAAGAGGTAAATGAAATGTAAGGGTAAATCGAATAAAGGAAGAAAAAATCTTAATATTTAACATGAATTTGTAATGTTTCCAGGGTTTATACTTATTAACGCAGGCGCGGAATTAGAGGAGGTGCATCTGGCGCCCCCTATTCGCCCTTATAAGCTATACAAAAATAGATTTGCACCCCCGGTTCAGTCTGAGAACTTATACTGGCTCAATATTTTCTGGATCCGCGACTGTATGCCTATTTGTTGATTTTGAAATGACAGCACGGGAAGCGTTATAGTAGAATACATTACAATTCGACACCGATCTTACGTTTATTCTAACAACAAAATATCGTTTCATTTCCCATAGTCAATTGAAAGATATTCACAATCCCAAAGAGCGAGCCCAAATACGCATTGGTTGTTTTATTACCGCCAAAGTCGACAAATGTTAAGCCAGCAATATGAAGATTTCATAAAAAATGAGACATATAACAATATAAGAGTGATAAGAAAGAAATGAAAAACATCATAAATATGTTTAATTTCTTCATTGCAATTATTTATACTTAATAACACCTGCATCTTGTAATTATCACTCAAATAATAAATCACACGGGCATCAAGTCAATAAAACAGTTATATGTAGGTCATAAACAACTCTTCACTTAATGAAAGCCATTCCATGCTAGGGATAAAAGGATATACAGCAAATACACGGAATAATTGACAAGATGTTGAGGTGTCTAAAGTGTGCATATAAAACAATAGCTATTTCGAATTCCATAGCTATCTACTAAAGAAATGCAAGAGTTCCATGTAATTAAATGAACAGCACATTTTACTGACCCACCATCTGAGTTGCAAATGTTTTCAGTAAACAGCCCGATTTTGGGGCCTATTTTTCAATAAACTGCACCGTTATGCAAATTAAAGTTTCATCAACAAAAATGCATTAAATATAACTTCATTTAACGTCATTTGCTCGATTAATCACAAATTGCTTTGTTATCCCATTTTATAATCATGAATACAATAATGAATGGACTCTCCTTTATTGAGCTAAAACTAAAAATCCGAGTGCTTGGGAGATGTATGGAGAGATAAAACGTCACATTATTTGAAATCATGACCCTGTAGACACCTGCAAATGGCTCCCAGAACATAGAGCCTCGACTGACTTAATGGTGGTCGTTGCAGATTTATCTCCGAATCCCTAGAAATGCTCTCCTTACTCAAATGTTTAATTTTGTTTAGGTTGGTGGCAACGCTTTTGGGGGTTAATATAGAATTTGTTTGATGTAAATAAAAAATAAAATTTTGAATCTAAATTTTCACCAAATCAATTGCATATTCGCTGTTCATATGATATAGACGGAATGGCAATGCAGAAGCATTATGCATTAAAAATATATTTATCGCGATTCTCATAATTTACTTTTTATATTGTTGCTTCTCGAGACATTAAAGCTTACTTAATGACGTGCTTCTAAACTAACTTTTAATCTTTTTTTTAAACAGCAATTTCTATATCTAGAACTCGAGACAAATTTGCTCTAAGACGTTAGTTGTCACCAGATCGCCATAGGTTGTCTCGTTATTTCACGTAATGGAACTGTTATTATGGCAATAATCACTTATTAGTATGGCGCTACTAGTCTCTATAGCTCAACATAGATTATGTCGATTTGACGTGATATGAATGAGGCATACGTTTAAGACACCCATACATGTCACATTATTATTATTGATCTTAATAGATGCATTGATTTCTCAGAATGTGATGTTTCTGACTCATTTTTATAGTTTTTATTTTCATTGTGGTGTGCAAATCTTAATTTCAGACGCATGAGACTATTTGATAAAAGCGTTTGTTATTTTAAACATTCCAAATAATTGCATATCGCTTCATTTTTGTGTGCAAATCGTTTCATTTTTGTGTTCGAGTCTTAATTTCAGACACATCAGATTAGCTGATAAAAGCGTCTGTTACTTTGAACGATTCACATCGTTTCATTTTTGTATGCAAAACTTAATTTCAGACGTAGACTATTTGATAAAAGTGTCTGCTATTTTAAACATTCCATATCGTTTCATATAGTTTCTTTTTTATGTTGAAATTTTAATTTTAGATGTATGAAACTATTTGATAAAAGCGTTTGTCTATGATTTCTATGAGTCCGGTCATCGATGAGAGGGTTTCTGTTATATGAGTTGGTGCGAGCGTTGTGAGAGGTCACCTCGTCACTGGTATAAAATTGCTTGTTAAAACAGCAGAGAATCTAACAAATGGCTTTGCGATGTCAGAATACTCGTATAGATTTAAGAGTAAAAGTTGCATATTTTCTGACGTAAAAAAAAATCCTGTCAGTCTCATAAAAATTGAGCAGATTCACATAGGGTGCACAGATGATTACATCAGAAACGAGTACTTGTAATGAGAGGGTTAATGTTCGAATCATGGTTAAATAATAACATATGATGAATACCTCACGAGATGTTCCTCGCCATATTCCAGCTGGCTTGGAAATTTTGTGAAGATCCGTTCTAGCTTGGAGATTTGAGCAGTTTGAGGAACACACGTTTTGATAATTGGTTATTTTTGTAAAATATAGCGAGAATTATTATTTTGAAAATAATTAAATGTACTTGCAATGGTCAAATATACTGTTGTTTGCAATATATGAAAGGTTTAATTTTGTTGTTCGTAATTTAAGTTTTATTTGTACACGGCTGCTTAGAACTGCCCACTTAGTTTTTTTTATGCCAACGAGTATATTGTTCAGCACAGCCCCATTTGGTACAGAGTGTTTATTTACATAAGCTTGTAATCTGTAGAGTTATGCTATAAAAACTTGTATTTTTCGAAAATTGAGCCAACTTTACACGCATTTTAAAACATGTTGCCACATTGGTTTTTGAAAATTTCTTTTTGCAATGATAATTTCAATATGTTCTTTCATCATCTTTATATATCGCTAGCCCCCTCCAATTCGAGTAATGCAAAAAAAAGAGTTAGAAAATTACCCCATTTTGGCAAAATTTAGTTCTAAAAATTAAGATTTTCCCTTATTTCAAATAAAAGTTTTAAATCGTATTCGGATATGGAAATTAATAATTTTTATATGGTTAGATTCAGTGATTATTCGATTATATAATGATACTAAAATCAATAGAATACATAATTGAAATCGTATTTATATCCCACAGTAACTTCATTATGTTTTTCAAAATTCCTAATAGATTTTATAGCTTCGGTCATTCAAACTTGATTTGAATTGTTTGCGCAAGAAAAATATCAGTATATATAGTCCAAATTATAGTCAAAATTATAAGAACACTATGTATACAACTGAATTAATTTATTTCTTTAAAATTGTCTGCTCAATATTTATTAATATTGTTAAAAATATATGTTTTTTTTTTAATAGAAGATTCCCTTTTCTGTCTATACAGATTTAAACGAACATCTAAGATGTCATAAAATTGAAGAAATTATGGGGAACATGAAAAATTAATTACAATTCATTCAATATGTGTCTTAAGGGTATCCGCCCAAAAAGTTTCCGCCCAAAAATTTTCCAAAATTGACAACATGGGACAGAAAGTTTCCATCCAAAAATGTGCTTAAAAATACAACTTGTGCAAAAAAAAAAGAAATTTATTTTCTATTGGCGTTCGATCCTGCAACACGGTTAGTAATATAATAAGAAAAACGATAATGTTCATTATCTATATTTTGGTAGTTTTGACTAGAAACTTTTTGTCCTATGTTGTCAATTTTGGAAACTTTATGGCCGGAAACTTTTTGGGCGGAAACTTTTTGGGCCGGATTCGTGTCTTAAGAGTTCAATGATATATGCTCATTCCACGTTTGTGTTCTGTAACAATGTACTACTATACAGCCGATTATATGGACTGTCCCCTTTGAGGTGAATAAGATGTAACCTAATGCTTAAATCCTGCTAAGCACATCTTTTCTTTCTTTTTTTTTCAAAAGGTGTAAGATGGATTATTCCATGTGACAAGGCAAAAAAAGTCAAATTTAACAAAGCGATTCTCTAAGAGTCAATGCGATTTATAGTTTTGCATATAAATATGTAGTAAAGGGTGAATCTATTATTCAAATTAGCCTTATGTTCATCGGCATTGTTTGTAAATAAATTGACATGGAGTGGTATATGACCTACACCGCTAGAATAAGCTAATTTTAAACTTTATAATATGTTAATTTCAAGGGAAAAGCAATGTGGCAACTATTTTAAAATACGGTGTAAAGACAACGAAAAACGAAAATTTTACTCGAGTTTATGCATAAATAGCCGAAAACATGCTTGGTTAATCCTATGCAAGCACAAAAGGGGTTGAAGATGTAGAGGCATCGTTGGTGATTCCAAAAAAACTAAAAGGGCAGTTTTATATAGAGGATAAACAGCCATGTGCACCCTTCAGATGTTGGTGGGATGACGTGCCGATTTGGACCACTTATATATCTGTTTGCTATATCAGATCTATAAAAATGAATAATAATGTAAAATAACTCTACGTGGGCCATCTACCAATGCCATAGTCTATGACATCTACATGTACGGTCACCGATGAGAGAGTTCTGCTATATGGGTTAGTGTGAGCATTGTGAGTGGTCATCTGGTCACTGGCTTTCCAAAACTGAAGAGTATTAAAAAATTGGTCGACGATGTCGCAGTACTCGTATAGACTAAAAGATGCTTGCATATTATCTGACGTAAAAACATGTAGTACACTTACACCGAGCTATCATGTCAACGTCATGAGAGCGTGTGGCAGAAATAGATAAATTCGGAGGAGGCACAGCTGATTACATGAGAAACGTTCTTATACAAGTACTTGTAATGAGAAGATTAGTGCTCGTATCAAAGTTTGAATCGTCAAAAATAACAGGTTCGTGGACTGACGAGCTGATCTGGGCCAGGAGTGTTCATCGTAAGTGTTCGAGTGTCCTTCTGTGTTTTTCATCGATGAGTTAAACCGCTACTATCGTATGTATTGGAAAGCGAAAAAAGATTGGTGTCATCTTCATAACTCTTTCAACTATAAATGCAATACATAAACATTTACTATGTAATAGTTCATATATTCAAAAATAAAAAAAATATTAAAACAGCGTATGTTACAAATAATGACAAGCGGGTGATTCTCCGTTTACTTTACCATTACAAGTACACACGTAACAAACATCCATACAATACCTATTTGTTCAAGATATATTTTATTGCACTTTGAAATATGAGTAAAAATGCATTCTTTCTCTTTCTCTTTACTGCCCAGCTATTGTCCTTCATTACTTCATTATTTGGTTAATTATTAATAGATTTATTCGAGAAGTTCTCTCATGACGCAACCCAGATTAGTAAGTTACTATCTAAAGCATGGTTTTCACTGGTACCTAAAATATAAGAAAAGTAGTCTCCGACCGTTACAGCGTTCAGATTGTATGATGTACTAATAAACACGCATCATCTTAATATTTTTGCTGGCGCTCTTGCTATGCGCTCATATAAGAGTACTTTCTATTTGGAAATATGAGTCAGTTCTCGAAAAAAAAGACTCATAGAAAATACTCTTGCAAATAACAGATAAGCGTTATGGAAAATATGCAAAGGTTATAAATTAAACTCTTTTCGTAATAATATCATATTTTGAAATGTTATCTCTGATATATAGAGAATTTGGTTGCATTATGATATGACTTGAAGGGATTTTAATGATTTCTATGCAAACAGTATTTGGTGAACACTTTTACTCATGCGCATTGTATTTTGAAATATAATTATCAGACACATCAATTTAGTTTTTATCGTATTAAGAATAAAAAAGTAACTTTACAATTACATAAAGCGCGTTTTCATTATCACGAAGCAAAATGCATTATTCAATTCATTGGTCTGATAAAGTTTACCTTAATTTAATAAAATGCTGCCCGCCAAAAGCAGTGCGAATCATGGCTCACGTTTGCACAACAAGCGACTAAATAAAATAATGAAGGCGAGTCCTAAGTCAGTAAGACAGAATGCTGCACGTATATTTTTTTCGAAGAAGTATGTTCTTTATAAAACTTCTGTAATGTATGTCAAGTAAATAAAAAAATATGCTCGCAAGTGGCATTTGGTACAATATTGCACTAAAGAGGGTAAAAATACAAATGATAGAAAATAACAACATCATCATTTTAACCGATCAAATCTAAGCCAGGTTAAGTATATATAGCCTTAGCTATTGTCAAAACGCGGGAATATATAGAGTATTCAAATAAAATACCGATTGTTTGGATTAAAAGACCTTACTTTGATGCTGTTTATTTTTAATCAAAATTGAAATATCCACATTTCCCTTGTGACCACACTTTTCATTTCGTTGAATTAGAATTATCTAGAATGTTCTTTTACAATAAACATTAGAATAGCATTTTTTTTCTGAAATGACCGTCGATATTTATAGTCAGGAAAAAAAACCTATCGACCTTTGATTTGTCGGACATACTGGTTCAAATAGGAAAACATGGTGATAAATTGATTATAGAGAGTTTGGGCAAAAAGTGTATTTTTGCGACATTTGCGTGAACGTTTTTAATCAACTACCTATTGTTGGTGAATTTTCCTTATAAGTCTTAGTTTGTATCTCAACTTGTTGTCTTTAAGTGTCTTAAACATACTTAGTCAAACAAATAATTCTTTCCAAACTGTCTTATATCACCTGCTTAATTTTGTAGAATAGCCTTTGTTGCTTGGTTTAGAAATATGTTCAAATACTCTTCTAAATACATAGTCAAGTAAATACCATTTTCACTTTGATCAAGACAATCCAAGGGGCTATTTAGAATTTAAAATTGTTGATCGGTGAAAATTTGGAAAGAAATAATCTGCAGCTTTATATTTTCAGAATTGGTCTTAATATCGATAAACATTACAGGAAAGTTGTCAATGATTTCAAACTTGACAGAATACCAAACCAAAGGCATGTAATTTCATGGCAAAAAATATATATCTTATTTCACATTTGGTACAGGCGCAGACTAAAAGGGGGCGCGCCTCTAAAGTACGTGACCAAAAGGCCTTCTTGTTTACATAATATTCACAGACAAAGTAGAAAAATAAATCATGTGACATATATCGTCCATACAAATTGGGACTCTTTTGTTTTTACACAGTTCTCTAGATCTTTACAACTTATTAAAGCAAAATTTGATCAATGAATATTAAAATTACAGCATAATAATTCATTGAAGACCAACTATGCATGAATTGAAGTGGATTGCATAATACCCCTATTATCGCCCACTTGTTTTTTTGTTAATTATCCTTATTTATTTTGTATTTTCCAATCACAGGTAAGCATTTGTTATCCTTATCAGTTTGAAAATCAACTATACCTATTTTGTAAGGTATTTAACTAAATCTTGCTTAGCATCGACTAAAATAAACGAAGAAATATTCGTTTTTTTAGGCCCCAACCCCAAAGTTGGGGGCCTATAGAGTTGGGGTGTCCGTCCGTCCGTCTGTCCGTCCGTCTGTCTGTCCGTCTGTCATCGCTTTCTT
>LQRL01064604.1:12701-23807 GCA_001703475.1 Hydroides elegans | reverse complement strand
GAAGATGAGTTCAAAATTGAAGGGCTCCGTGCAACAATGTGTTGAGTCGACATAACATGTTTTGCTGAGATGTTTTGCAAAATGTCACATTATTATAGATATATGTTATATACAGTGGCGCGCACTCCCAACTTCTCGAGACAAAGGCTAAACGCTAAACTTTAAACGCACAAACGCTTAACGCGAAACCCTTAAACGCTAAACGTTACACGCTAAACGTTAAACGCTAAACGCTAAACCATAGCACCCACAGGTGTAAAGGGTATATAAAGGACATCATTATGAGTGCTTATCTTATTTTCTTATATGCCCTTTCATCAAACGCTAAACGCTAAGCGTTAAACGCTAAACGCTAAACGTTACACGCTATATTATGATATTGCAAACCCTTAAACGTTAATCGTTAAACGCTAAACGCTAGATAAATCGAGAAGTTAGGTGTGCGCGCCACTGTACTTGAATAAAGCTAGGAAATCAATGCGATGTCGTTGCCCTGTCAATCATAATAAACATGACCGATATAAGCAAATCAATGCCTTTTTTTCTCAAAACGTCATTTTCCGACTTAACACATTGTTGCACGGAGCCCATTATTTTGTAAAAACTTCATTCAAACAGGACATATAAATAATATTTCAAATGCAATCAATTTAACATATATGAAATTCATTTATGTGGAGCTTTCTTTACTTTTTACCTAATCGATGTCTAATATATTTCGGAAAAGACTTTGATACAAACCAACTTTTAAATTAAATACAAATCAAAATATACATCATAGATGAGGATTAAAAACAGAACTTATTCATAAAAAAGCACAAATGTTTTATATTAATATTCTACTCGTATTTATTTGCATGGCAATTTTTCAAAAGAAGTATAAGAATTTATATGTTTTAAAGATTGAGAGCTTTTGCTGAGATATTGCCATTTTAGAAAGAAGCAAGAATACATGATTAATAAAGTTCATCACTGACAAATATCATCATATGACACAAAGGGAAATTTCATTTTGATTAAGTTGATTTTAAAAGCAGTTGTCTTAATCTTATTAACTTTGTGGAGATTGGATAACAATCAGGTTGACCTTCTTTTAAATATAATCTAACTTCAACAAATGCGAAAAATACACACAATAAATGATATAGAACCAAAAACGCGTATATTTCTTTGCTGTTGTTTTTTTTAGCCATATTGAAGTGGAAAAAGCAATATCAAAATAACATCATATTGAAATTGAAAAACAATAAAAAATACGATATGACAATATATATCAATATTTAAATTAGAAGATTAATTGGCTTACCGCAATCTGAGCTGCTAGATCCGGATCCGAGCACTCGCGGAAGAATTCCACCATCAAGAGCTGACTATTGCCCTTCTCATTGTCGAACTCATCCTATAAAAAATGATTTTAAGAGCATATGAACTAAATTATCTTTGTTATTCCATGCCAAAAGTGGAGTAAAAATGTAAGGTCGGGTTGACGCAAACCGAAGAATGCTTGGGACAGAAAACATTAAGCCGAGTTCACACAAAATAAAACGCGTAAATGAAAGCTCGAAAACCGAAAGCTATTATCACATCCAGTTTATTTGAAGAGCCACTTACAAAATACTTTGAGATAAAGATCCCGTAGAGTCTATATTATATTTTGACGATTTAATTTATTAGGTGACGTATGAAATACACAAACTCCTGATCAATCTCTAAATAAATATGATCTTACCATTTTGATGGAATTGCTTCGGATCAATTTTATTAATTGATTCAACTCCTTAAATGCTAGAAAATACTTCCTTAAACATCATTCTGCCCCAGTTAAATCCGTGCCAAAGTCATATAACGCTTGGAAAAATAACGAACACTGTATACTCAACTAATTAATTTTAATAAAATAATATCTAAAAATATACGAACTATTTCAAAAGACTTACCTTGGTTTTGATTTCTTTCACCATGTTGAATATATGTTTTATTCTAGTTGACTTTCCCAAATTAGATGTCAGAGTGAATGAATGTGTCGTGATATCTTTCTATCGAGTAAGCACAACTATTTATACTCGCATTTAGATTCGAGTCTTAACATAATCTGTTCTAGAATCTGCATTTATTGAACAAAAACAAACAAAAAAAAAACCAAATAAACAAACACGAGCGAGAATTAATATCATGGGGCGGTTCCTAAAATAATCACCACGTAAGAAAAATATTAATTCATTTCACGTTGTGGATTGTGTTTGCCAAAACAAGGGTTTGACCAATAAGTTGTTTTTGGAACATTTTTAAAGCCTCTTTGGTTATTTTGGTATGCAGCCGTTCAATAACCATTTTTTTTCCAAGTAAATTACATGGCGTTGGTATTTAAATAATGGTAATTTGCATAAATCATATGATACTCAGAATAATATCAACGTGATCGTTCGTTTTGACCACACAGGGAGAAATGTATTGATATACATACAAAACAGGTATTGAACATTTTTTATTAATCCGGATTTATGTTTTACTACCTGGAAATATGTATTTACAAAGGCATTGAATAAGTGCCTGGGCATAGTTAATGTTAAGAATCTTCTTAAGAGAGGCCTGGATTTAAGCTCTGGTTAGAATGATATGCCGCTGTTGTTTCTTAGAAATTAATATACACTGTATAAAAACATGAATACATACATGCCAAGCAAATTCCACGCTCGCACGTCCGCACGCTCGCACGCCAAACACACACACACACACACTCCACGCTGAAATCGAAAATTGTCTGCTTTAAAATTCAGCGTGCACACACCCGCACGACGTCAACTTAAGTGGTGTTCCTTTAAACGTAAAATCGCTACACATCTGCTGCGCGTGAAACGGATCGCTTTCGCTCATGCTATTTTTCTTTAGAGTGTTTCCATGCATCCGTTGCGTATCCGTTCCGTCTGCAGTCCGTTTTTTACGCAACCCACTCCGTAAATAAAACGGACTGCAGACGGACCGGATATGAGGTATATGAAAAATATTTTTCAAAACGCATCTCAGTTAATTTAAATAGTATATGTAATTTCAAAGCCAAGTCATTATGACGTAAAAATCTTTTGGCGATTGGCGAAAATAACACTTTCTTTTATGTCAAATGCAAATTCGGCAAGGCCGCTTATATACACTCCGGCATTATACGTTAATTTGACGGTTGCGAAACGGATAAAGGAAACACTACGATCCGTCTGATGTACGTCAAACGTACGTCAGACGGATCGTATGTTAAAGGAAACACTACTTTATAGAGCGCGACCTTATATAAATAAAGATCAACGAAATAGTGTAACGTTATATGACACAACATTATATTAAAGCAAAGATTAAGACGAAAAACTGCATGACAAATTTGTTCAGACTTTAGACTTTAGAATATTGAGAACTTTATTTTTAAAAAGATAACTGGATGAAACACTACCAAGATATTTATATGCCCAGGCAAGGCTAATTTAAATAAACCATATGATTATTATATATGTAGACGGTGGGACTACTGGAGTATTTTTTATATACTGTCCAAAAAAAGTCAAGCCCCCTCTAGATTTTACCATTAACGTATACAGAAAAGCACTCTTTAAATAGTTGTGATAGGCATTGAAAATTAATCGATTTTCAATTTTTCTTGTGTTATTTGGTTCGTCAATGTGTAAAGTTTGTCCATAAAGCCATTTCATTAAAAATAGATCAGTTCGAACCGCTATTTATGAGCAAATGTGACATGCCCCGTTTGCCATTAACATCAAATGGCAGATAAGGTACCTCCAATTGCATCATGAGTTTACCCACTTAAACACATTCAATCACAACCAAAACAGCCATGGATACATTTAACACATTGGTCAACAATATTCTGAACCAACAATTATAAAGGGATTGGTTCATCAATACAAAAATAAGTTTTAAAAACATGTACTACTGCATAGGTTGATGGTAAAACATGGAGGTGGGCTTGACTTTTTTTGGACAGTGTATATAAACCATATGATTGTGCTTTTATGCACTACGGAAAGAATACAAACGGTTAGTGTATAGGATATCTGCTGACTGCTACACTGATGTAATATCTCAGAGTCTGAATAAAAAACAACTGTTTCGTGTGGCAAACCAAATTATGCACAACAAAAAGCAAAATCCCCTTTCGGAGTGCGAATCTCTGACTGTACTGGCAAATACATTCAATGTGTATTTCAAATCGAAAATAGACAATATTCGAAATATGTTTTTAAGTGAATCAGATGGTGATCCTTTTGCCTTTGACGAACCTTTCAATGGTGTGCCTATGCTGAATTTCGAACAACTTACAGATGAATCCATCAGGAAAATCATATCAAAATCGGCTCCCAAATCATGTGATAGTGATCCAATACCAACATGCCTTCTCAAAAAGGCATTGGTGAACTTCTTCCTATCATTACTAGGATAATAAATTTGTCTATCGCTACTAATATCTTCCCTTCCTCTTTCAAGGACGTTATAGTGTACCCGCTTCTATAAAAAAGCCGACACTCGACACTATCCCAAAGAGCTACCGCCCTGTTTCTAATCTATCCTTTATTTCCAAAGTCCTTGAAGAAGCGATCTGTCTACAGCTCAACAGTCACATAGCCCTTCATAACTTTAAGAAACGCTATCAGTCGGCCTACCGTAAGTCCCATAGCACCGAAACGGCCCTTCTACGGCTCTTCAATAATCCCCTTATTCATCTCGACAATCGCAAAGCCGTTTTTCTTACTATGCCTGATCTCAGTGCAGCGTTCGACACTGTAGATCACAGAATTTACATGCGCCGCATTTATAACGCATTTGGTGTCCAGAATGGCGCCCTCGACACGCGACATCTTACCTGAGCGATTCCCATTCTCAGGTAAAAATAGAAAACGTTCTCTTCGATTATATTCTTCTCGACTGTGCTCTACCCCAAGGCTCCAAAATTGGTCTCCGCGGATATTCACAATACACAAAACAACTCAGCGCGGTCGTGAAATCCCATTAAATGGATTAGCATTTCTATGCCGATGAATCTGGATAAGAGAACTCCTTTAATCCGCGCTCTACAATGGATCAAAATGCGGCCCTGTCTAAAGCAGCGAATTGTGTATGTGCAATTTCAACATGGATGAAGGCAAACAAGCTGAAACTAAATCGGGACAAAACAGAGTTTCTGATCATTACGAGCAAGCGCAATGCGTACCACATCGTTCTTGACAACCTTTGACTCGGCGAAGATTGTGTTAAGCGATCCAGTGTTGCCCGTGTATTTGGTATTTTGATTGACTCCCATCTTAAATTAGAATCCCATATTTTGTCCACGGTGCGCACCTGCCACTACTTCCTACGTTGGATTAGAGACATCCGTTATCGACTCACCGAGGATGCGGCCAAGGCATTTGTTCACGCCGCGATGGTTATCAGTTGCTTAGATTATTGCAACTGTTTGTTCAATAATCGGTTGAACTACTAATTCTACACGACTGGTGGCAACCGGTTAAATATTCATTGATTATATTTGGGGATGTGAAATAATAAGGTGTGAAATAATGTTGCCATCGAAACATGTAGACCTTGTAGCTTTCCTCCTTTCGCGCAGCGACATTGACGGTCATCGAAACGACAGGGTCTCAAACAGGCATCAAGCGCCTCTGCGAACAAGGAATGTGGTCTTGTTGTTCGGCTAACCGCCTCCGATGTCAAAATCCGGTGTATTTGGACACGGCGAGTCGTTATGATGGGAGGCTGAAACGCAATTGGTCATAAAAGTGTTTACCGACGAGTCGCGGTGCAAAGTCTTTCGCGCAGGCGGGTTCTACTGCGTTAACTTGGGCACTGGCGAACGTTCTTCACATTTATATTTTCGGCAAGTTGAACGAAAAAGCGGCAGTTTGGTTGTAATCTAGGATGCAATATTGTATGATTGGTGATCTAAACTCGTGGTTATCGAAGGGAACGTTGCTGCCGGTAGCTTCTAAGATAACATATTTAACACCTAAATTGACGCGTATATGTTGCGTTACCCTTTTACGTGAAAAAACCGCCCTCATGTCGCGGATGTTTGTGTACGCAATCTTATTGATACTGAACATTGAGACGCTACCCTGGTCAACTTTTAACGGCCAATATCCCGATAGAGCACCACTGGAACCATCTATACTGTCGCACATGATCCGGACAACATGCCCCCAAAAACTGCGCTGCACTCAGACAGGTTCTTATAGAAGAGTGGCATCCTTGCCTCAGGTAACCATCGATCGATCGGTTATGTCGGTGCCGCGACGTATTCAGGAAATGTTGGCTGTAGAAGGTCGACACACTCGATATTTACCTTGTGAAATGTTTCTGTCTAGTTTTAGCACGGATACCAATAAAAGTTAAAGTACTGCTATGTTATTGTTTTATTTTTAATTGGCTTGTTAAATTACAAGGCTGTTAATAATGCTTTAAATTATTTCTCTCTGTAATTTCATGAGGATCCATTCAGTAGAACTAGAGATATGACCCTCTGAAGTCATAATAAACGTTCTTGTTTGGGTGAGTATAAAATGCACTGTTTGTTGGATTGAAATTGCAATACCTGAGTAATGTGAGTATAAAGTCATACCAGTCCTTATCGAACTTTCAATAGCGAATTTAGTCTTCATATATCAAACGCAAATTGTGCACATGACAGTTTAAGTTTTTCCGCTCAATATACTGCAGTCGTGTAAGTAAAATGAACTGTTTTTTGGATTGAAATTGCAATGCCTGAGGAAGGTACGTGAGTATAAAGTTCAACCAGCTCTAATCTAACTATTGATAGCGATTTTTGTCGTTACAAAAACAAAAGTTTCGTTTACCGGCACATATATCGTTTAACCGTACCCACTTGGCAAAAGTTGGTCCTATACCCGTCCGTCTGACGTCATTTACGCACGTACTTTCCTGATCCTACATTGAACCCAGGTGAAAGTTTGCCGGACTTATTTTTAGACGTCGTTTCGCCGTCAATATCCGACACCGAGAGGACGTTCAGTGTATGACGTCCACTAAGACCTAAAATGCGACGTCCTAAAGTGGTCCGCATTTCGTCATGTATGAATTAGGGACGTCATTTTTCTGACGTAATTTTAATTGCCCGTCCATTTTTTTTAAAAATCTAAAATATATATTTTTTATAAATATCATATATATTAAAATTTGGGGGTATGCACAATGGGGTATTCACAATGCTATTTGACAGTTAGTTTAATTCGTAAGTTGGTCTTTTGACGGGGTCCTTGTAACGTCGTACCACGTCACGACCAGGATATAATGTCCTTACAGCGTAATATTGCGACGTTTAATTAGCGACGTTATACGGACATGTTAATAAGCTACGTCATAAAAACGCATCGTTAACCCGTCATTTAAAGGTAATGACGAGACGTCTCATATTTTACATCGTAGCAACGTCCTATTTGCGTCACGGACGTCGGTACGTAAAACTACGTGATCAGGACGTTCCTAGGAAGTTGTTTGCCCAGTGGGTAGGCGTTTAGGTGTTTATGCGTTTATCCGTTTAGCCATTGGGCGGTTAATGAATTTAATTGTCGTTTACAAAGCTTCATTTACGCGTTTTAAATGTTCCATTTACGCGTTCGATCTGTATAGTTTAGCCGTTTTAGTTGATATGTTAGAAGTGATTTATGCTGTATCAGGAATACCAGGTGATTTATATTACTTGAAATATTTGTAATATTTTACATTTGTTCATAATGTTTTATATCACTTTCAGCTTCACAAATAACCTCCGTTAGGGAAATGAGAATCGTTATTTCGGAGAATTGAATTTCAGCTTCAACAAAGCGGATCATTTATAAATAAAAAAAATATAGTTCTTAACGAATTTTATTCAATCTCCATAATTTCTAAGCAGTATGTAACAAAATACGCTTACAAAGAATAGGTTTTCTTGCAAAATTATGTGTGTCACCACCCGGCAAGAGTCGTCCATAGTACGTCGCATTTGGTCCTGACGTTAAGAGGACGACCTACTTTGGGCCCTTATGTTTTCCGGCGTCCACAGAACGTGATACTTACGTATGATTCGGACGCGACGTCGATGAAACGTCTTTTCTACGTCCGCGATGAATAAGGACGTCCGGAAAACTTTCATACGGGCCAAAAGTAGGGCGTCCGCTCAACGTTCGTGGACGTCTTGCCGAGTGGGACAATACCAATTCTTGATGTTTTGTTAACAAACATAACTGTACAATTATGTTTTTTTTAATGAATTTTCTCTATTTTTTTTTAATCGAAACAACTATAAATTATTATCTTTTTTTTGCGAAATAAACTTTCTTGAATTTTTTTTTGCGAATCAAATTTTCTTGAAATGTTGTTTTAGAAATATTTTTTTCTGGATTTTTATTTTTTATCGCAACATCAATTATGAAATTATGTATTTCTTTTGTGCAATAAAAGTGTCTATTTGTTCTTTTTTATATTTTCCTCGAGTTTAGCTTCACTTGCACCAACGACTTCAGCCTGTAAGAAATCAAAAGATAAAAGTCAAATATATAAAAAATATTTGTATAAAATAACAAGAGACAATTCGATAGTTGGCTAATTTTATTTTAAAGCTGAAGCTCGCGAATCAAATTATAAGCGAAAAGAAAAGAAAAATCAAAATTATAAATGTATACATTTATTTCTGTTATTCATATCATAGTCTACTATGAAGGATCCAATATGCAAAGGTTATACAATGAACATCCTTTTCAGAATATTATAAAGAAATAGATGAAGTCTAAGTGTCTGGCCACATTGGAAGCTGCTGTTTGCCTTTTTTCCCTAACAAATCAGTCTGGCAATGTATCCCTTTTTCGGAAACTCAGCATGCTTTCTAAATGCTCGTTGTTGTTGGATCCCCATAGGGAATACATGAGAAGACAGGCTTGTTAGGGGGGAAAAGCCAAAAACAACTTCCAATGGTGTCAGGAACTTAACATTTCATCAGCTTGAAATGAATTCTATTTCTCATATAAGATTTGTTAGGGGAAAAAGGCAAACAAGCTTCCGATATGGCCAGGAATTTAAATTTCATCAGCTCAACACCAATTCTATTTTTCAAAATATAACATACTGAAAAGAATGTTTATTGTATAACGTTTGCATATGGGTTTCTTTATAATACTGGGATTAGATATACTTACATCTACCAACTCTTCTCCATTTTTGTAAAACTTGAATGTTGGCATTGCGCTGATACCTTGGGACTCCGCGGTTTTCTGTATAAATGTGGAATATAACAAAGTGTTCTTAGTATATTTAAAACTGCATAATGTTTTAAAAATTGTAACGTAATTCAACCTACGGGTTGCAAATGAAATGAAACAAAAATATACTTAAAAAAAAATAAGGTTCCCTACAAAAGTTCTGCAACACTTTTCAGCGACAACACAATGCAAGTGTTGCATGACTTTAGTTGAGGACTGTAGTTGAATGTTAAGGATGTAGCTACTTCGATCAAACACACTTTCAAACCTAGCTTCAAACCACTTAAGGTCACTTATGGCGACAATAAACATTTTTTTATTCTTTTATATCACCCTACAACCTTCTTCAAACTTGCTTCAAACCAAATGTCAACTATCGTCCAAGGATTTTATATATGCGCACTTGGTTTTAATGGTGGTTTGAAGGTAGGTTCGAAGCAAAGTTTGATGGGCTTCCAAACTATCTTGATTTTGGTTTTGTCGATGCGACGATCTTAAGCGGTTTGAAGATAGTTTTGAAGGTTGGTATGATCAATTTCAACGCCCCCCCCCCTAAGTGTTCTATATTTGTCATACATTCATTATATATCAAATATGAATTTCATTTTTGCGGTTTTGTCTCCCCTCAATAATATTTTAATGAATACAACATTAATCAGTTAGGCTCCAAAAGCTATCATTCTGAATATATTCTAATAACTTATAAATGAAATAATTGAAAAGCGCTAATCGAAATCTACAATGTTTTCACTACCCTTCTCAAGTAATTCTTTTAGACACAAATCGTTTATAATAACAATACAAAAATATGTTTATACTCACAAAATTGGTATCAACATTGACCTTTATGAATACGCAATCCGTGTATTGTTTTTCAAACTCCTGAAATAAAAAGAAATATAATAATATACCTCCTTCGCCTCTCTTAAAACAAATAAGGGCATGCTCATAACCATGTAAGAAGCCTAATCGTACTTTTCCTATAACACCATATTCGTGCTTGCCGACCGCGTACTTTATGCTTTAACGAATGAAGACAAATAGAATAGGTTGCTTGTCCTTTATTTTCATTATATTTTATATGTATGTTAATCTTATTGAAAATGATATTTTAGATCGATATACATTTATTAATTAAACACCAATACACATATTATACAAAATACACCTTTTAATTGTAGAGCTTTTCCCATAACACCGTATTGTCTAATGTATTCCTAATGTTAAGCCCGAAAAAAACGCGACTTGGATTAAATAACTCAATGATTGTTTTAGCATTTAGTTCATGGTGTGTTTTATAAAAACGAATCGTTATTTTGTTTTAAAGTAATCGATTATTAAGAAAACTGTATATTGACTTAAATCCATTGCTGCCAATTAATATCATCATAAGCCTAAGAGAACTGTTACATTAAATTAGCGCTTCCTTGCGATGATTTATTAATTTTGGCTCATTAAATTAAGGGGCAGCTGCATTATTTAAGCGTTTTTCTATGCGATTTTCATTGTTTTTTTCTTTTGTTTATAGGATCGCAAGCAGCGATTACTCCGTGGCTCCTTGCGATTTTATATGCAAAAGAAAAACAATGAAAATTGCATAGAAAAACGCTATTTTAATGTAACCCCCCTTAATTGAATTTTAATTACCTAGATTTTGGGAGCGATCATCTTGCATGGACCGCACAAGTCAGCGACAAAGAAACAATGAAAATCGCATAGAAAAACGTTTTATTTCAATGTATCCGCCCCTTAATTGAATTTTAATTACCTCGATTTTAGGAGCGATCATTTTGCATGGAACACTTCAGTAAGCGACGAAAAACAATGAAAATCGCATAGAAAAACGTTTTATTTC
>LQRL01064584.1:2968-14312 GCA_001703475.1 Hydroides elegans | reverse complement strand
GTTTGGTCTTAGCATCGAACCTGTCTGGCCATATTAGATTCGGTAATTTTTCTGAGGAGTTCCAACCAGTTCGCTTGACAACTACTGCTACTTCAACAACTACAACATCGATAACAGCGATATCAACATTGGGTACAACCGAAGGACTGACAACAACGACAACACCAGCGAAAAAGGACAACGACAGTGAAGGCAATCATTCAAGTGCAAGCATGATTATCACTAGCGTAGTTATTTTTGGACTTGTTTGTATCATCATAGGGTTAGTTATTTACATTTGCTATGTTAAAGGTTGTTGCCCAACGAGCAAAGCGCAGGAATATGAGGTGAACGAACTTAACAAATATAATGTAGTCAGGAGTGGTAGTTCCGGCTCTGATGATTCTGGTGAAGCATCAGCCGAGCCTACGAGCTCGAGGCAACGCCACAGAACAGGAGAATCTGGCTATGCAAGTCAAACTGGGTCCCGACATAATTTAAGAGAGAGCATGGATTTGTCATCCAATCCTTCTATTGAAATGCTCAAATGGAGACCTTAAGATTCTTATTCGAGCGATGAGTCCTACCACACATCTCAAACGAGCGTTTAAGGGCTATGGAAAAAAAATAAGAAAACTAGCATGATACAATGCCAATGAACAATCGGCAATCAGCTATATATAGGGGAGTCGCAGCCTAGTGATAGATCGCTCGCTTGTAAATATCGAGGTCCCGGGATATGCAATGGGTTATTTTCCTATCCCAGAAATCTAAATCCTTCCATTGCTTTTAAGTTTATGATATTCCATTTATTTTTTAATCACTTACAAAATAATTTCATCTGGAAACAAAACAAATATGCACCAAGTATAACCCTGGTGTCAGAGCAAACTAGCTTTTAAATTAGCTCAGGGTAATGGTTCTTCGAATTTCAGTGATATCTCGGCTATCAAAATTAACAGGATAGGGTTATATTGTGTAAAAATTATATCGTATGCGTTTATTTCATATGACCTATGGTGTTTTTTTTTAATTTATGATAAATGTATATGATGGAAAAAAAGTTTGATTTGAATTAGTAGCTCAGTGTTTTTTTTTTAAATTTTATTTTAGAAAGGGTTGTAAAGTCAGGGTGAACAGTCTCCAGTCAGTTTCAAACTCCACGAGTACATGTAGTTAGTCAATTATTTGTGTGAATGTATGTGACATATTTTTAAGTAATTGATGTAGTAGAATGAAATCCGTATCATAACGAAACTTTATATTTCGAAGTAACTTGTACATAAATAACAGGTTTTCTAGAGGTAATTGTTTTGTTCGTTTTCGTTTCATAATGAATGTGAATGAATTCAATGTATAAACTACCTAAAGTTAAATTGTGATATGGTTGCAGGGTGTAGCATAAGGGTCGAAACTCTCGGTAATTTTGAGGATAAATCAAGATTACCGAGGCAGTATCGAGGTACCCTCGAAAAATAACAGAGGCCAAAATCAAATCTACCGAGGCAGATTTAAGGTACCATCCAAAAATTCCGAGGCCAAATCGAATCTACCGAGGCAGAATTTTTGTACCTTCGAAAAATTACCCACGGCAGAATTTCAGCTTAAGCTACACTCTGCACTGGTTGTAAAACCCTTACATTGATAGCATATTTAGTCTTCTTACAATCAATTTCAATTTGTATTTTAGAGAAATGTAACAGATTTGGTGTGTTAACGACTTGAAAACTGTCTGAATTATAGATAAGTACCTATTTTTCTTATCAACGTATTAAGAAACGTTTAGGCTTAAACATTATATCTTGATGCAGGCTTGATGTAGATTGTTTGTGTATCTTAGTTCAAATGCTTAATTCATTTATTTTCATTGATCAAGATTTAATTAAGTACAATTACTAGTGTGTTAAGTTTGTTTTAGTAACATCTTTGTAAATAGATGCCGTGTTTATTTAAAACCCGAAATGGTGTTCTCTTTATTTTTCTTTTTTATCCCGACAATAAAAGTAGAGGTTCGACATCTTCACAATGTCTCATATTTCTTCAAAAACAAAATCAATCAAATAAGATACAAATTAAATGTTTCCTTTCCTTAGCATTATTACATTAAGGGGTCAAATAAATTTCTTTTATAGGTTAACTGGACCATCCATATTTTTTAAAAAATAATTAATTCCGCCAAAAACATTCCCTTCACGAACACTGCTGTTCACCCACATATCACACTTTACATAGAAATAACAAATAAAAAACACTAGTAAAAAACACTAATTGGTATCAAATTCAACCAATACACATATGCAGGAAAATTAGTATATGCCATCTAAACGTTTGTTTTTCATGTTTTAATCGGCTGAGAGGTTTTTGGGCATGACAAGGTAAAGCTAATATTCATTCCTTTTTTCCTCATTCTAAATCTATTATCATTTTATTGATGCACCATTCAAGGGAAAAAAATCGAATAAGTAGTAACGCCGACAAAGCAAAATAAACGAAATTTACGATTCCTTTCATTGCTTTAAAATTGTACCTGGATGAGGCATAGTTAATTGACTATAAAATCAGGTTTCTCTATTCTGAATTTACAACAAAGTGAGTATTCCATCGACAAAAATAAAACAAGTAGTTCAGTGAAACTGATGAAGTCCTCCGCTACTTTAACAGCAGTTGAAAATTGAAAAAAAAAACAGGAAATTGAATTCGAATCCGTCGAAGGAACGTCTTTCTCATAACGACTATCTCATAACGTCTTTTCATAACGTTTTTCTCACAACGTCTTCTTACAACGTCTTACTCACAACGTCTCACAACGTCTTTCTCATAACGTTTTTTCTCACAACGTCGTCCTCACAACATCTTTCTCACAACGTTTTTCTCAAAACGTCTTTCTCTATTTGCCTAAGTCCCCATATCACAATTTTTCTAAATAAAATTGCCAAAATTAGCATTTTCAAGATTTAAAAATAAATAATTCGCCTATGCACAGCTCCAATATATGTTCTGTCTTACATTTGCCAAAGGAAAACAAAATACATCGAAAGATAACCGAGAACTCGTCCGTACAAACTATCATCAATAATCACGCTAAGTCCCCAAAATTACGATTTTTCAAAAAATCGCTTGGATTCTAATTTTAAAGATTTTATTCAAAAATAATACGTCTAAATAATAATACGTCTTCAGCTCCAATATATGTTCTTTCCATGTGCCAAAGGAAAACAAAATCCATCGAGGGATAACCGAGCACTTGTCCGTACAAAGTAGTGAACGGGTCGACAGTCGGACATGGTTCATTGGTCTTATAATTCCATTGAACGTATAAAACACTTAAATATTTTTGATAGCTCAACTATTTTTTTTTGTAGTGACGGACGGACAGAACTGAATACTATAGTCCTCCGCTCCGCGCTAACGCGGCGGCGAACGACTAAAAAGCACAAAGCAACTGGGTGAAATTTTAAAAATCCCTGATTAGGATAGAACACAACTAATCGCTTTGAAATAGTGTTGGGTTCTCAATATCAAGAAGTTACTGCACTTTTTGTATCCCCTTTATCCATCACCGCGCATTCCTTGCTCACACTTTGTTTACCATTCTCACTTAATTTTACGACATTCGTGTCGCCATTCAACGCGAGCCCATTCACGACTGCAGGTGTTTTATCGCCCAGGTCTTTATGCATCACATTATCGCCATTTCCCACGTGTTTATGTTGAGCTACTGCTGAGTTTTGAGCTTCATTTTCTTTAAGACGTTCTTCGCCCTTTTTCGCATTTTCCGGAGTGTCAGTGGGTGTGTTTGGAGATTCTTTATTTTCAGGACGCTTGCTTCTGATTCGGTGGCCTGTGGCATAAGCAAAGCAATAATTGATTAGCTTTTTTGGTAAATTGGTATGATGTATTGGTATGATGTATTGGTATGATGTATTGGTATTGGTATGCAGATTGGTATGGAAAGAGAGAGGAAGGAAGCCAGAATATGTGAAAGAGGTAATGGAATGAGAGAGAGAACACGGAAATCAAAGATATAGCAATGAGAAAACAATAGCCGTTCGCAAATGAGAGGGAGAAAGAAAGAGGGCAAAACTAGAATGGGACAGAGAGAGAGCGAGGCTTAGATAATGATAGTGAGAAATATTAGGAGATACAGAGAGAAGAGACATATAAAAATGAGAACACGATAGACGAGCAAGATTCATGGAGAGAGAGAAAGAGAGATAGAGCGAGAGAGGAGAGAGAGAGTGTGTGTATATGTGAAAGAAAGAGAGAGATGTGTGAGAAAAAGAAAAGGGGAAGAGGAAGATAGAGAGATATATAGAAAAGGAGAGAGAGAGAGAGATGCGAGAAAAAAAGAGAGATAAGAGGGAGAAAGAGCGTTAACGAGAGAGAGAGAGAGAGAGAGAGAGAGTGAGAAAAATCGATAGCAAGAGAATAAAATACATGGCTAACCTGCACATGGTTTATCAGTCAGGTAGACCTTTGTTCTACAACACGGCTTGCAGCTTTGATGTTCACATTTCTCGCTCTGAAAAATAAATAAATACATAAATTCGATAAGGTAAAAAAAAAAAACAATTCTCAATGATTACTGACACACTGAAACTCTCGGAATTGAAACTATCTGGTACTGTGGCTATTATCTTTTTTTTCGGTCAAAAATATTTATTCAAATAAGTAGACTAAACATTTACATGAAATTCATCGAACCACTGGTAACAAATTCAGTTTATATGTATTGATAGATTTTTTAATGTAAGGATTTCAAAAGGATCCTGTAGCATCTAATAATTTGAAATTCATACCCTAGGTCTTCCACAAGAGCAGAGCTCAAGTACACGTTTATTTTCGACGTTGAATTTCTTTTTCGGGTTCTTCTTGAGTTTCTTCAACTGGTTCTTGGACAAGTCCTCCTCGGCCAGACTGGGACTCAGTGACCTTTTCAACCTTTCTAGGTCAAGGTCACGATCGAGAACGAGGCTGTTCTTGGGATCTGCTCTGCTTTCGATTGGTCTGCAATGACAATAACAATCGTATTTCAATAACTGGTTTTAAAAGAAACATAGAGTTTTTATCATAAATTGGTTTATTAGGAATATTATAAAATAGAGTTGAGGTTATGAAATAAACAAGTGGGATCTGCTCTGCTATTGATTGGTATACAATGACAACAATTATGGTAATACAATAACTGGATTTTAACCAAGCATTGAGTTTATATTACAAATAGATTTACTTGTAATTTTATTAAAAAACGTAGAGTTATTTGAAGCATGTGCCTATTAGCATGAAAGAGAGAATGGCGTGAACGAGAACATACCCTTCAAACTTACAATTATAAAGTACACTAAACGAATTAAACTCTAGGTATCTTCCAGAAGACTCCTTTAGCTATTCCATCACATAACAAAAGCATATTTGATATGCAAATATGTTATAAACTTACGGAGGTCGGACATAAGGCTGGCATATCCAGTAAGGAAGCGGTAGGGGACCGGCGTATGCCTCGGCTCCTTTCTCGAAGTCAACCTATAGAATTGACATTAAAAACAATTTTGAGTAAAACAAAACAAAGCGACTGCATTGGCTTAATTATAATTTTAGTTGATTCCTAAACAACAAAATCAATTCCGAGGCAAAAAAAAATCATATTCAAGACCTTAGGTCGAAGTCCAGTAACTGTCTCGAAATAATTAGGACAAAAAAAAAACAATTGGGGACAAGGTCCTTTCAATATGCCGGTGCAAAATTATGGAATGAACTGCCCGAAAACATTAAATCGTCTCAATCACTCGCTGTTTTTAAGAAAAGCCTTAAAACTTATCTGTTTATTAAAGTCTTTGGTAACGAAAGTTAAAATGTATATTTCAGTATGTTTATTTATTTTAAAATGTGTTATAATGTTTATATTGTAAGCGCGTAGGTGTATGATCAATACAAAATAAGCGCCAAACAAATGCCGTGTATAAATAAATAAATAAAAATAACATTTGAAACAGTTAACAATAGAGAACCTTCGAATCTCAAAACTAATAGAATTTACCAATCATATAGAAATGATATTAATCAAAGCATTAGCTACATAACCATCTTCCATCTCATGTGTAGGCCCAGATAGCAAAGGTTCAATATAAGGTATTCTGTCTTCCTGTTCAATATAATTCATATATTCATGTTAATGTGCTGTATACTAACCTTTGAAGCCTCCTTGATGTCAGTTATAACTTGACGCATCTGTCCAAGATTCTTAGCCACCGATAACTTCTGGCGCAGAAACTGGTGAACCGTTAACCTGTTAAATGGTTTAAATCTCCATTTTAGATAATTTAACAGGATTCGAGCAAATGCAATAAATCAAGTAAAACTAAGTAATTTACAACCTTTTCAGTATACTTTTTACATCATTTACCTGGGTAATGTTGTTATTTGTTCATAGAGTAAACAGCATGAATTTCAAATCTATTGTGACATGCTGAGTAATCATAAACTTTTATTTTATTAACTTTTTTACTGCATACGCACGCATGCTTAACACCTTGAACAGATTACCCCCTGTATAGGAGAGGGAGATCAAAGATCATAAAGATGAAGAAAACCATGATGATCCCTTAAACACAACCCACCCCCTACCCTAGCTCTATATTTACTCACGCATGCTGGAATATTTTGAACAGACGGCCCCTTGTATACGACAGCGGACATAGGTAATGCCTTACCAATCCCTGATTTGAAAACGGATTTTGGAAACATTATCCCCTATCGCTTCCCGAGCTGAAATAACACATTTACATTAACCCATATATATACTCACGCATACTGGAATATCTTGAAAAGCTGGTCTCTTGTATAGGAGAACGGACCAGAGAGATCAAATATCATAAACATAACCCTCCCCTCCCCCCTACCCTCATTTATACTCACGCATGCTGGAATATCTTGAACAGATGTCCTCTTGTATACGACAGTGGACACGGGTATTGTTCAACGAGATCCAAATATTCCTCCGCTATGTCCCACACGATCGGCTGCTGACCGGAGAAGAGTGCCGGGTTATGGAGGCTTCCCTCTGTGAATTAAATCAATAAAAACATAGAATCAAATATGCAATTTTAAAATTTAATATAATTTCGGGTTAATGTGGATCTCCGTCTAGAAATGAAATATGGGATTATAGCCAGGTTGTTGAATTGGCCCTCTACATATTGAACTAAAATATCACAAGATTTAATGTTCTCCGCTGCTGCAACCACGTTTGAAAATGAAAACAAAAACTACAAAATCAAATCAATATCCTTAAGAATATAATTATAAAGTAAAATAATGAAAAAAAAAACGAAAAATGTGCCGGTGTTACGGCGGGCTTTTTTGCACGTAACACCGGGTTGTGCAGTCTACTCTCGGAATACAAGACATAAACTATAGACACAAAAGTGTTACAATCAAAACAATTGTTGCAATAGATCTAAAAACCATTCCCTTAACCATCTTGCACGCACATTGATTTGCACAGTATCATCTTACTATCGTGTTTTTGTTTAAAGCAAACACAACACGCAGTTTGAAAGTAGATTATAAACACTTCAAAATTGAAGACTAATTTCATAAATATTCTTTTCATTTCATAATACAAAATGTCGTTTTTAGCAGCAAATTCATGTAAATCAAATTGCAAATGAATTATAAGCATGCATTTTTTATGCATATATATTTTTGTACAATACGGTTCATTGGACTATGGCCCAGATACAGCTTAAGATACGCAACATGATCTTAATCTAATCATATGTTTTTCGCTTTATTACCCCTTAACAACAGCACTCTCTTTCCCATGAATGCAACTTGATATCAGTTACAAATGTAAATTCGATTCCCATCTGCGGAAAAGCAATGTAAGCTCTTTCTTTATGCATTAGGCAATAGAAAACACATGAAAACTATATTTAATTTATGAACAATTGTTAAAAGCTGCGCAATCATTAAATTACTTGGATACAAACAAACATTTACTTAATACAAAAACATGGATAAAGTAAATAAATTAGATGTCTACGACTACTTAGTATTTCTTATTATTATCATAACCATCATCGGAATCGGTCTTTATTTCGCATTTTGCGGCAAACGCCAACGCACGATCGCCGAATATTTCACTGGAAACCGAAAATTGAATTTCATCCCTACAATCCTATCATTCATCGTTTCATACAAGTCGGCTATAAGTATTATCGGTGTACCGGCCGAATCCTATTATTATGGCGGACAATATTTCATGGAGGTGATCGGTATTACCGGTGCTATAGTGTCGGCACAGTTTATTGTTCCTGTGATCTATCCCTTGAAGGTTAGATTTTTTTGTTTAGTTTTTATTTTAACCTTTTTTTTCATCATTTTTGATATAAAGGTCTACCTATTTATAAATAAAGCGTTGTGTCATAGAAGTCTTAAACGATATGACTCCCATGGGTACCTACCCCATATGCCCCACCCCCGCATATAAATATATATACTGTGGCAACCGCTATTTTGGTTCACTCGCCTGGGCTTTTCAGGGCAAGAGCATGAAGGGCCTCCTCCAAAAAAAAAGAACAAAAAAAGACCTGGTATATGTCATATAGCGAGAACATGCACGATAATGATTGGTTACCGTAAGGAGTATATATTGTACTAGTTAGTAATAACCCTTTTAAAATGGTTTGAGCATTATTATATTTATTTAATGATTATGATATATTATAACAGGTGATCAGCATCAACCAGTACCTGGAACTACGCTGGAAATCGACATTGATCAAAGGCCTATGCTGCATTTTACTGGTCACCTATTCCGTCCTATATCTAGGTGTTGTCACATATTCAGCATCCGTTGTTATTGCTGTATTCGCCAATTGGTCCCTTATATCTATTATGATAACCATGTCTTCAGTTGCGATATGTTTTACTATAATGGGTGGCCTCAAGGCGGTTATATGGACCGATGTGATACTATGCATTTGTATGTTCAGTGGGATCGGTATGTTGTTAATAAGCGCACTTATCAAGACCGGTGGGTTTGGTGAATTTTGGCGCTTAGCCAAATCGGGTGGTCGTTTAGATATATTCGATTTCCGATTCGACCCAACATTACGTTATTCGTTCTGGGCTTTATTCGTCGGCGGCTCAACGATAAGTTTCTGCAACCATTCCTTTCATCCGGCGAGTGTACAGCGCTATGTGAATGTGCAATCTATGAAAAAGGCCAAAACAACCGTTGTCTTATCAGCAGCCGGTGAGATCTTTTTCCATTGCTTATGCATTGCAGCTGGTTTAGTGCTCTACAGCTATTACGCTAGTATCGGCTGTGACCCGTTAGCAAATGGCGTCATTTCGACGCCTAATAAACTGGTACCCTATTTCGTGCTGGAAAATCTGAATTTTTCGGGAGTGCTGGGTTTCTTCGCTGCAAGTAACATGGCTGCATCTATAAGCACCATATCCTCATTTCTTAATGCGTCAGCGGCTATTTTATGGGATGATTTCGGTCGACATTTATTTCCGAATGTCTCCACACAAAAGGCGACCAATATAAGTCGCTGTATCGTGTTAGTATTAGGTTTACTGTCGATGGCGTTTAGTATTATTGTTCAGCAGCTTGGTGGTACTGTGCTGCAATTGTGGGCAACCCTTGGTGTGTTTCTGGTGCCTATATGGGGAACATTTATTGCGGGACTATTCTGTCCATGGTTCAATAAGAAAGGGTTATTCGCAGGCACTGTATGCAGTCTGGGTACTTTGCTGTGGATTTCGTGCGGCCAATACTATACCGATATCTTAAGTCAATCCATGCTTGCGACATCTACAGACCAATGTTATATGATGGAAAACAGCACAATGTCTGACTTAAATGGGATACACACAACGCCTTTTATTGAACCATTGCAGCAAAACACTGAACTATCAGACTTGAATCGCACTATGTACGTGTATACGACTATGCCTGAAAACATTGATGATGTAAATGATATGCGTGGTTCGAAAGGATGGCTTGTTTGGATCTACAGTATATCATTCTGGTGGTATACGCCGCTCGGACTACTTCTATTCATTACAACAGGTTAGTAATGTTATATTGAGTGTTCAATTATAAGGTATTCAGTTTGATATGTAAACCGAGTGGGAAATTTATAAAATGTGTTTTATATTTGATATTTTATAATATCCCTTAATAAATCTTAATATTATTATCATAGATTTTACAAAACGTAATAAGGTGATACTTGCTAATGCTTGTTAGTTTTCGTTCAAATCAACCGTTTCGAATTTATCAGTGAGATTATTTTGTGTTTTTTTTTAATTCCTTTTCTTTGTTTTTTTTGCATGTAAACAGGAAGCTTGGCCAGTTTATTGACTGGGCGAGAACAGCAATGTAATATAGACGACCAACTTCTTATACCATTCTTCAGACAAAAACGTTCACAGACGTTATCTGACGATGAACAGGAATGTCTGAAGAGCACAGCCGTTTGATGATGGAACATACATTGACTCGATTCATTAGGGGGAAAATGGACAGTGTCTTCAATTATATTGAATACTGTATCAAAGGGTGTTCACAACGCCTACATAAATTGACATTTCATACGTTTTTTTTCTTCTTAAGAAGTCCTAAGGGTTTAAAGGTCCGAATTATCAATACTCTAAATGTTGTATGTAAAGGTTTTTAAAGGCCTGAAACAACAATTTATCAAATGTTGTAAGGATTAAGTTCTAAATGTCTAGTTCGTGGGCACCTTCTGAATTGTTCTCAGATGACAATTCAGTGTTTTGATGACAATTCAGTTCAATGGTGTACATTTTTCGATATAATAGTCAGGTTTCATTTTAGCCCGAAAGAGTTTAACCCGGTACTCATTATCACGTAAAACTTCAATATTCAGACGTCAATTGACATTCAAAATGTAGCGCGACTGTTTGAGCCATACGTACATATTATATTGCGTTATGTAAACGTATGGATATTCGCTTACCATTGGTACTTTGATTTGTATCTCAATGCAATTAAATACCTAGATCTGAACATGTGTTGATATTTATGTTAATATTACGTGCAGTCTCATTTTTTAAACAGAAACCAATAAACTTCAAATATTGTTTTCCTATGGCTTGATTAGGGGGCATGGTCAATGGGAAGCTTTCTTGTTCCTACAGAATAATGTCAAAAGATATGGTCCGAATTGAATGAGATATATAAAGCCTTCCGATCCCCCTATAGATAACATTGGTATTAATGTTTAGTTATATATGTCTAGGTAACCGGTGAAAACATGAAATTCATAATGTCCAAAATATTTGTTAATTAAAAAATGCGAATCCTAGAACTTCCAATGGAATCATG
>LQRL01064575.1:6043-19205 GCA_001703475.1 Hydroides elegans | reverse complement strand
GGGGGGGGGGGGGGGGGGTGGGCAAATATTTTACGGTATTTTCCTGAAAACATGAAGTATTATTATAATATCTCGTACCCCATTCAAAAAGTGAATGAAGCCGTAAAAGAAAAATAAATTGTAATGTACTTACAAGCACGTTGATCGAATTGATTCACCACAAAATATGTTGTTTTTTTATATTGTTTTAAATTGTCAAACTAGTCACAAACTTATATAAATTATCCATGTAGTATCCGTAATGTGAAGATAGCGAGAAAGCAGTATATTCGTGAATAAGCGAAAATGCTGCCATCTGTAAAGATAAAAAATGTTCAAAATATAATAAAAATGTGTTTTGTTTTAAATAACAATAGATTTATCACATGTTTTATATAACTGTTCCGTTACTTTTATTGTTAAGTATATATTTTTGTTACGCTACTTTTTTTGTCGAGCATAATTCCTTTTCTATCGTTTGCATTGTAGAAGAATTAGTTTCGACAACAATGTTATGTTCTCATCGACATGTATCCATTGCATGAAATGGCGACAAAATGTACTCGAACATGCCGTTGATTACATGCCAAATCTAAGCAAATATATCTGTATACATACCTCGTATAGAATACCGAAGTACAAAATCTATTAATTAAGATATCTAGCTTTGTTTTGATGTATATATCGTATCATAATATGATTGATTTTACTCGTTATTATTTTTTGAAACTTGTCCTTTATTTATTTGCTGTCATTTAATTTCTCCTTCCTAGCACCGAATCACTTACTTGTCTTAGAGATGACGCGGGAAAATAGTTCCTTTTTGCATGAACACTAACTATATGTTTTTGTGAAATTAAAATTTGTTCTTGTTATAACATGTATTTTTACTGTGTCTTACATATATATTTAATCTCATATTAAACGGAAATCCTAAAAAAATTCTAAATTTGGACATACGCGCCTTGATATAATTACATTGCTTTGACTGACATCTGTGAATGTCATGTCACCACGTGTGTTTATTTACATGTTCTCAACGACATGTAGATAAAAACACATGGTGTATATTTACATTAAATGTTTACATTAGACACCCTTCAATGTCGTAAAATATAAATGCGCATGATGCACACACATACTGGACGATAAGTGAAACGGCGGGGCAAATACGGCTTTTAGAAAGCCCTGCGATTCTTTTTATGTTTTCTTTATAACAATTTCCTCAAACTTGCAATAATGTTTCAAGATTTAGCCTTTCATACCTTTTTTCAATATATGTTTATTAAGAATTCGAAAAGACTCGAAGAGTTTTATCACTTGGTGCTGCATATGTACATAGTAAGTGATACATAGGAAAATATGGGTTAGTAGAATAATAAAGAAGAGCTCTCCGTGTAACCAGGCTCCGCAAAATACATTTTTAACAGAAATTGATATCAATATCGCATTAATATATTAATTACCTCTATTCAAAAGTTGACAACTTGTCATCTATTGTCCTGGAATGTCTTAATTCACATAATGCATGACAAAGAATGCCAGATTTGAGATATTCTGGTGTTTATGATAAAGATTATATATGGTGTAATAGGTTTTTTATTCGTGTTTTAGTCATCCACGGATCTTGGCAATAATGTGAAGATATTATTAAGATTTTAGAAAGGTAAATGGAAGTTAAAATCAATATGCAAATAATTTTGGTGATTGAAGTCTGAAACAGGGGAATAGGGGGATAATGGATGAATAATTGGTCTATTTGTTTAGACTTGAAATTATATATAAAAATAGGTTCCCTTTTTAAATATTTATGCCAGCTTTGTATAGCAATTAACACATTGCTGGACTTTTAAGATACCTAATGATATACAGCTTAATTAGATAATAAAGCAGAAATGTTCTAAGCGGAAATTTCCTGCCAACGAAAGAGTAACCTCATAGTTGTCCCTGCCGTAAAGAGTTGACATTTTCGAGCCTTGATAAACAAGAGGCTCACTTACTAATAGTTTAGTTTTAGGATCTTAAAGTATGCGGTGACAAAAGAAATGTCTATAGCTATTTAAATCCGATTTTTCGATAATATATTTGCCCCATTGTTTGAGGTCTTTTGATATGATTTTTCCGTCCAAACAACGAACCCTTTGTCTCTCAATTATCTTATTGCTTTTTTTCATAGGATAACGAATTCAATAGGAGCTCGTTGAGCCTTTATTTAATGCTCAAATAAATAGTCCCTCTTTTTTTCTCGTGCACTTTGCTACTTTTTTTAAATAATTATCTTATCATGTTATTACTTACGGTTGAGTAATTAGAACGAAACAGCAAAATAATTAATTTCTGAAAATGAGATTGTGCAGCTATTGCTTTTTAGCGGAGGGATATAAGAAATTGGTTTTGGAGAAAAGACACATGTTTTTTTGGTAGTTTAACCCGGTAGCATATGGAAATAGACCCCAGTTTTCCTGTCAATAAAGAGTCGCAGCGCACGATAACATAGTATAGTCGGTGATGCTTGATTTCCATTACAAATGCATAGCATGTGAGTGACTGTTTTGTTAAATTACATAAATATATCCTCTCATTGTAGTGAAGTTTTAAGAGTTCTGCAACAAATGGTCTTACATATAGCGAGGTCTACATTAAATTGTCCTTCATATAGTTAAGTCTGTAACACCTGGTCAAATACAAAGCGAAACAGGGATCACGATTTTGCATAAATGTATGTCGACATAGACAAATAAATTATGTGGTGTTTAATCCATTAGAGTTCAAGATTTAATATTGCTGTTTCGAAACTACATGCATCATCAGTCATACCCTTGTTTATATTTGCATCTAGAATGTATTTAGAAAAGCCGTTTTTAGAGCAATTTTAAGAGAGAACAAGTGAAATGCTTCTTTAACAATCAATTGGTGGACTATGTTGAAAAAAATTCTTCACGACAAAGGTAACGTGAACCAAACACATCAAACTAATGATAACAACCATGTGTTGTTAAAATACATTAATATATTCTCTCATGGAAGATAAGTTTTAAGAGTTCTTCCACAAATGGTCTTACATATAGCGAGGTCTGCATTAAATTGCCTTTCATATAGTGAAGTCTGTAACACCTGGTCACCTACAAAGCGAAACAGGATCACGATTTTGCAGAAATGGATATCGATATAGAAAAATGAGTTCTATGGTATTTGAGTATTTAGGGTTAAAGGACGAATGTTGCAGTTCAAAAACCGCATGCACCAACAGTCATACCCTTGTTTCTATTTGTATCTAGAATGTATTTAGAAATGCAGTTTTTTTAAGTTTCTATTATCCATCATGTGCTGGCATGCGTCGTTTTGGACTTACCATTTGGATAAGGAAAAACATGTCTATCAATATCAACGAAAGCAATTAAATTGATAAATGGTATGAATCAACTTAGTTCTAATGTGTTAAGTTGATATCAAAATTGGTGAATCTAAATAATTGTTTACTGATATCAACACAATAATCAAATATGCAAATTATGCTTACTTCAAGTCAGAATAGGGTCCCTCTATTGCCTTAAAAATATGACCGTTTAGGGTGATTGACTTAATTATATTATATGATGATAAAGATATGCGATTTTATTACTAGTGTTGCCAAAAAACAACTTTTATGTTTAATATATATTAAAGAATTACAGCACAAACCAGTCTGCAGAAATTTATCGGCTCCCGAAGACAAACATATGCTAATGGATCCATCTTTACTAACCATAATACGTTATCTGAATAATTTATCGTAAAACTTTAGCAGAAGCAAAGCAAAATGCATTGGTGTATTCATAAATATAAATATAAATCAATATAATATTGCAAATCAATAACATATAAGTGAGTTATATAATTGAATCGACCTAATAAGTACACTGAAACTATATATATAGGAACAGCTCCAAATAAAAAAGGAATGAATTGTTTACTTAGCTAGCAAGGGCGTTGCATTTCACTTAATTCCGATTAGACTTTTCATATTCTGCTGACTCATATGTCAAATAAGAAAGAACCAAGCATCAGCTATTTCACTTTCCAAGCAGGACAGAAAGGCGTTGATTACGCTTAATTACACAAATGAGTCATTAGTTCCGCTGTGTTCTTATCCCGAACGGCTGCCTCTGTAAACATGTCAGAGCATGCATCTTTGACATATTTCTTCTTTGTTCATATGAAATACGCTGACATTCATTCATTGCAAACAGGGTGTTCATAGTTAACGAATGTCGCAGTGATCTGAATTGCAATGGCTCGAAATCAATGTAAACCCATTATTAATTTACTGTTCATAGAAGAACAAACAGAAAAAAACACTGTTTCCGGGTAACGTTGTATACACCGTGTATACCATCATATTATTGAACAAAAATCAATGGGTGTATTGCAAAACATGACAAAACACCTGCAAAATAGTCAAGTGTTGTTTGCGTTGGACTGTGAGCATTTTCGTGTATTCAAATGAAGGGAAATTGGTGTAATATAAGCACATATGCATGGTTACTATTAATCATTCAATTGATGATTATTTGAGTTTGTATTTTATTTGTAGTTAACAAAAATTGCATTTTCGGCTTATAAACTATCTGAATATTGTTCAGACCAGTCGATACAATCATCATTTTCATAACATGCATTTTAACCACCCTTTACACTTATATTCACGGCGACTATGATGAGAAAGAGTTGTTACGCTATGACAAAAGACCCATCAAAGTATGAAGCAAAGCAAAGTGAACCCTTTCGTTGCAAACATTTTGCATATATCAAACATATGTAACATAGACGTTGGGCCCCATTCATCCCATGTATACCATACCATTTACCATATTATTTTGCATATAGAACCATATCCAAACTATATTATTAATTCAAATGATTTTTTACGTATTTTGATGTCCTACATTCGTAAAAAAAATAACATGGGTTTTGGTCGGGTCACATCATGAGCTTTTTAGAAATGTTTTGCTAAGCAATATTTTCTCAATGTATCATTTGTGAGAAACTATAACAATTGAACTTATTCCGATTTATTCCTTTGTATTTTCTATATAGGACACTTTGAAAATGTAGTTTATCATGAAAACCGCTCAGGTAAGGTCGTTCATTAAAAAAAATCCTAGACATGAGGAATTTAAACTCAAGTTCGATGAGAAATATATTGATTATTGATTAATCAAGCGATATATTGATTATTGAAAAAGTAAATGAATATTTAATATTGTCAATTTTAGTTTCTCTTCTCCGAAAAGTAGCAATCTAATTTTCCTGTTAATGGTCCAATCTTGATGATTGGTTGTCAATTAAATGCTCGGTGCCGTAGAAGTTTCAAAGCTAAGTCGAGATGACCTTTCACAAAAGTGGTAAAATAAAAATGCAAATCAATATAGATATACCAGTAACATCGCCAAGTTTGAAAACAAAATTAATTACATGGGTTACATAAAACTATGTTTTCATGTCACAAACATATGTAATCAAATGATCCAGTCATGTGGTTATATGTAAGAAAAGTTTCGTACAGTTTAGCAATGTAAAATAAGAATAGAATCCTAATGACTGAAAAAAAAAACACGAATAAGCGCTCAAAATTGTTTTTGTTCGATAGAAGTAAATGAGGAATGCAAATACAAAAATCAATTTGCTAGACAACTGCTATGTTTAAGATACAATTACAGCTTTTTATCTGTTCGTGCAAATACATTTCTAATTTTTGTGAGACAATTGCTTGATTAGCTTTGCAACATTATAAAGATGACTAGCTCTGCTTAAATGAAGGCAGTATACAGCAGCTAAAATATGAATCAGATCATGCAATCTAATGAAACATTATAGATATAGGCACATATGTATCACAACATAACAAGCCGCGCATCTAATGCTGGTAAATTCATTGAAAGCATATTCTAAGCAAGCAATATGTCACATAAAATATTCCTATAAGCATTGCATGAAACATCTATATATAGTGCTTATACAATGACTTCGATTTAATTATGTATTAATCAAAACAATTTCCCTGTTAATAGCCCATACCTGGATAATTGATTGTCAATTAATTGAGCGGTGCCCTAGAAGTTTCAAGGCTAAGTCAAGATGACTTTTCACAAACGCAAATCAAAACAGGAATGATCTGACATACACCAGAAACCAAGCAACGTTCATTCATTTGGGCCATTTCTATGCGGACAAGTTTTGATATCATTCATAAATTAATTCCGCTTGATTATTGTTTTCCATCCATTCGCAATCATTTCTGTTCATGTATGTTATGGGTATTAACATTCATTCATGCTATAGCTTTTGTATCATGCATTTATTCATGGTCTCATTTTATGTCTATGCATCCATCTGTTTATTTGTCCTATGTATATGCCAACTCACATCCAGGGTATACTTACAAATAAATGGTAACTACGCAACATCAATATGACTACAATGCTAAAAAATGATATTCGCCCGCATCACAATTTTGTCGTCAGAACATGCGTATCAGTTGAAAACGTAAACCGTTTGAATAAAATATCGGATTTTTAGAATAACCAACATTTGAATTGACATTGATTACAACATAATCATGCAAACAAAACCAATGCACATTGTTATATTGATACTTTCGATGAACATTGTTGCATATGGTTTCAATAAAGCATCATTCATAGAATCTCCAAGAAAGAAATTGTCTTCGAATGTTATTGATACAATTCTTGTCTCAAATAAGATAAAATGCGCGCGCGCATGCAACAATAAACCAGGATGTACTTCCGTTAACTACAAATCGGTTGGAAACGGAATAGAATGTGAGTTTAATTCGGAATCCGACGACAGGACAGCTGATCTGATTGAGGAGGAAAGCAGCACGTATTTGTGTAAGTAATCACAATCACATTGTATATTAATAAAATTATACCTGTATTACCACAATAAAAATACAATTGGAGCTATTTTACCTCGTGCCTTGGTTTTGACTTATTGTCCGTTTCATTGAATGCCCGAAGAGCCTACATGCTGTGACGTCACGACCCGGGGAGTTATTTCAAAATACTTCGGACCAATGACAATATAAAGAGGAAAATTAAAATTCACACAGTAAGCGGCATTACTTCTATGGTTTTTCCATATTATCTTCTTTCTTCTATTGAAGTCGTTTTTATATTGAAATGTTTTCAAACGCAATTTGCTATAACCGGGCGCGATCGTAATTCGAGATATTTTGCATTCACGACGAGGTCGAAATAGTAAACATCGTTGGCTCATAACTAGCTAACTAACATAATTCTTTCACCTGGGATCTTTTTAGCTGGGATTGTAGAATGATTTAAAATGCAAAGTTTACATTACGTTTGTCACACAGCAAAGAACCCTAAGGGCTTGGATACAAATAAGACTGTTTACAAATAAGACTGCCATACATTTTTTCTTCAATATTATCTTAGTGTAAAATTCAAAAACACTGGAAAAGTTTTATCACTTGGTGCTGCTTATGTACGTAGTAAGTGATAAATTGGAAAATATGGGTAAGCAAAAAACGGACGAAAAGGCCGCCAGGCCCTCGCAAAATACGTATTTTAACTGGAATGGATATCAAAATCTCATAAATATATTGAATACATATATTCAATTGTGTCAAAATTTGCCAATTTGTTATCCACTGTCCTGGAAAGTGTCCAATTTCATATAATACATTGCAAAAAAATCAAGATCTGGTGTTTAAGATAATAAATAAAGTAAAAACCCCTGGTACAACAATAAAATACATGTGCAAAGACAACAGAGACGACAACTGAAAAGAATATGATATAAATCGCGATCAAATACGGATAGAGAAAAAATGATTGCTCAAAGAGACCTAGTTAAACACGACAGACTCTTTCCAAGGCAGGGTCGGATAGTAAATCTATCTTGCGAATTCGTCAAGACCTACTCAACGACTACAAGGTAAAACCGCTACCCGCCGTACCACCGGAATTAAATGCAATCAATTCCAATGTGTTTTTATAGAAAAAATCAAAGGTCTTAAAGCCCGTTTTAACACCAAAGCTGACCACAAATCTCATGATGGAAGTAATATTGACTCGCGTTTTACAACCTTCTCATCGGTCGACCTCGAGTATGTCATAAAGCTCATTTAGTCTGCACCTAGCAAGACGTGTGAATTGGACGTTTTTTTCTCGTGCATTTTGATATTTTTATATAATCGTTTTTTCCTTTTTATTACTTACAGTTAGGTAATAAACACAAAACATCAAATTAATGAATTTTCGAAAATGAGATTTTACAGCTATCGCTTTTTAGCGGAGGGATATGAACAATTTGTTTTAACATTTTTAAGAGAAAAGAAAAACGCTGTTTTGGTAGTTTAACCCGGTTGTATATGGAAATATACCCCAGTTTTCTCGTCAATCAAGAGTCGCAGCTAATGAAAACATAATTAAGTCGGCGGTGCTTGATTTCCATTAAAAGTGCATAGCAAATGAGTAACTGTTTTGTTAAATTACATAAATATATTCTCTCATAATAGTGAAGTTTTAAGAGTTCTGCAACAAATGGTCTTACATATAGCGAGGTCTGCATTAAATTGTCCTTCATATAGTGAAGTCTTTCACACCTGGTCACCTGCAAAGCGAAACAGGGATCACGATTCTGCATAAATGTATATCAATATAGGAAGATAACTTCTGTGGTGTTTAATCCTTTAGAGCTTAAGATTAAATGTTGCTGTTTCAAAACTACATGCATCAACAGTCATTCTCTTGTTTATATTTGCATCTGGAATGTATTTAGAAAAGCCGATTTGTTAGCTTAAGCTACAATTATGTACTGGCTACGGAAATCGTTTAAATTGTTGTTTCCTTTTGTAGCAAATTGTTTACCCTTTAAGTTCAAAAATGCAATTGAGCTCCGGTATACAATAACATATAGGTAGCAGTGTTAATAGAGAACAAGTGAAATGCCCCTTTAGCGATTTACTGTTGGACTTGAAACATTTCCTTCCCGCCAAAGGTAACATGTACCACAACACAACAAAAAAAAAAATAACAAACCATGTCAACATAAACAAAGTACCACCACTAAACAAAACCAAATTATATCAAAAGTCCACCGGGTGTAAAGCCGGCAAAACTTTTGGAACAAAATCAAAATAATATGTAATCAAAATAAGAGTATAGTGTACCTTCTAGTCTATAGCGCCTAAATTAGTTTCGTGACACGCATAATGAAGAAATTTATTTTGAATGTTTGACAAAATACGATTTTTGCTTTGGAGATCGAGAGAAAAAATATCCGTGTTACCATTATAAACATACTGGCTAGCTATCAAATTTACTAAGAAATATTTTTACGCATCATTTGTTACATAAAATGATAAGTTCCATCATATAAAATCTTACTTAATTGATATTTATAACCTTAGTTTTTCTAGCTATTAACCTACGTTTTTAATCTAGCATTGTACAATATTGTAATAACGCAGGGTGACTTAAGGCAATAACATTTAATACCTATAATACATATATAAAGTGTGTTAAAACTAAGAATTACCCATAGCTGAAGAGGAATCTACTTTTGTTGTAAAGATGTTTTATACATATTCTTAGAACTCCGATTCGCAATACTAGCTTTGGCGCTATATTAGCGGCGAAACTTTGATTTAGAGGGGACGGGTAGAGACATCTTTTCGTATTGTTCACTTAGTTTTGAGGATCAACTCACCTGCGGGTGTGTTTTCCATTACGAGGGGGCGGATAGATGAATATTTAAAAGAAACTAATTTTGAGCAGGTCCTTAAGTAGGGAGGGCAGCTGGTTTTTATAAAATAAATAAATGTTATTTTATGATTGTTAAATATGACCTTTTGAGGGAAAGTTTCGAGTAAAAAGTATATTATATTTGATCTGACATGAAATTGAATGAACCTCATTATAGATGTGACAAATAGGCAGCTGAAACAAACATTTTGACAATGTAGATAACCCTACAACTGGAAGGAATGGATTACTGAAACGAAACACTTGGTTTTAAAAATGAATTATACATATCAAGACTAGGGTGGATAGTCAGGACATTTGTTGCAAAACTTGTTCACTATTTCGCTATGCTTATAACCACTTTGCTATATGTAAGAACATTTGTTGCAGAACTTTTTAAACTTTACCATCAAAATGATAGCATCTTATGATGGTATAATATAATACACATATGAAGTGTCGTTAACACATCAATGTTTGTATGAATAGGGCTGAAATGAGGATTAAATCTAACAAGCATCACGTCTGATATGATCATGATATAGCGGGAGACTTACCTTTTGGATGAGGAAAAGCATGTTTATCAATATGAATGAAAACAATGAAATTGCATTTGATGAATGGTATGAATCAATTTAATTCTAATGTGTTAAGTTGATATCGAAATGGTTGAATCTAATTAATTGTTAACTGATATCAACACAATGATCAAAAATGCAAATTATGCTTACTTCAAGTCAGAAAAGGGCCCCTCTATTGCCTTAAAAATATGACCGTTTAGGGTGATTGTCTTAATTATATAATATGATGATAACATATGCGATTTAATACTAGTGTTGCCAAAAAAAAACAACTTTTATGTTTATTATATATCAAAGAGTTACTTCTTATGAAAATTGTTCGCCAAGCTCACGAATGAAACAAAAAGAATCAGAGCCAATGCAAATGAGTTAATTACATGAAATAAAAGCAAACGTAAATGACAGATGACGGCTAATTTCGAGTTGAAAAGACTACAGAAAACAAGACATGAAGTCTTTAGAGCAAAGACCGACGTTGATAAGTAAAATACGAGCTGGAACAGAGCTTGACGACCCAATCTGCAGAAAAACATCGTCTCTCAAAGACAAACATATGCCAATGAATCTTTCTGTACACACCATAATGCGTTAATCTGAATAATTATTCATAAACTTTAGCAAAAACAAAGCAAGCTGCATTTGGTTCATTTATAAATCAACATAATATTGTTAATCAAAAGCGTATTATTTAGTAATTTAGTTGAATCGAACTAATAAGGACACTACACCTATACATTTAAACAGCTCCAAATAAATGATGATTGGTTAACTTAACTAGCAAGTGCGTTGCATTTAACATAATTCCTTTTAGACTCTATATATTCTTCTAACTAATATTTTAAGTGTACAAGAACAAAGAATCAGCTATTCCACTTTCCAGACAGGACGAAAATGCATTTAATACATTTTAACCCAACATTTACACAAATTAGTCATTAGTTCTGTTTTGTATTTATCCCGTACGACTTCATCTGTAGAAAATGTGCACACAACTTTACATAAATCCTCTTTGTTCATGTGTAATGAGTAGACAAATTTAATTAAATGCATGATTTAATAATTAATCAATGTCGCAGTAATCTGACTAACAATGGTCCGAAATCTATGCAAACGCATAATTAAATTACAGTTTTTTTCTGTTACCAATGGCTATTCAAAGACTGCTTTTTAGTTTTAAAAATTGCGGACATTGTTTTTTTCAGATTTGAACTGAGGTACAAAAACTATGATTTTTCCATCAAATCGTTCTTTAAAATTATCTAGCCGAAAGGCAATTACCTACATAGTCTGATAGAGAAGAGAAAGAGAAACACAGTTTCCGGGGAATGGCAGGTACACATTGTATATTATCACTTATATCTATTGGTTTATTGTAAAACATGATACAAATGCCTGAGAAATATTCGAGCGACGTTCGATCACTTTTTTTTTGTTAGACATCGATTATATTTGTGTATTCAAATGAGGCGAGATTATTTGTATTAATTAACTAGATTACTGATCTTGAAATGTTCTTATACATACTTTAATGCCCTCCATGCGTCCAATAATTTACATGGTTTATGGTCGTTTTATATCATGAGCTTTTTGGAAACGCTTTTACAAAGCAATACTTTTTATGCTTTTTAATATCCCATATACGATTCTTTGGAAAATGTAGTCATGATAACCGCTCAAGTAAGGCAACACTCTAAAACAATCTAGACATGAGGAATTTCAACTCAAGTCTGATGAAAAATATATGCATTTGTATTGAGCAAAGAAAGAAGGGACATTTAAGTGATATGTTGATTATTGGTAAGGTAAATCAATATTGTATATTGGCGTTGTGGTTTCTCTTCTTTGAAAAGTAGCAATTTAATTTCAATGTTAATAGCCCATACCTGGATAATTGATTGCCAATAATTGCTCGGTTCCCTAGAAGTTTCGAGGCTAAGTCGAGATGACTTTTCACAAACGCAAATACAATGTCAAATACATGTTTAATCAAATGATCCGGTCACGTGACCATATGTAAAATGATTTCGCACAGTTTAACAATGTAAATATTAGAATAGAATCTTAATGACTGGAACAAAACACGAATAAGAGCTCAACATTGTTTTATATTCGATAGAAGTAAATGAGGAATACAAATACAAAAATCGTAATTACAATTTGCTAGACAACTGCTATGTTTAAGATGAAATTACAACTATATCTTATCTGTTCGTGCAAATACATTTCTATTTTTTGTGAGACAATTGCTTGATTAGCTTTGCAACATTATAAAGATGACAAGCTCTGCTTAAATAAAGGCAGTATACAGCAGCTAAACTATGAATCAGATAATGCAATCTAATGAAGCATTATAGATATAGGCACATATGTATCACAACAGAACAAGCCGCGCATCTAATGCTGGTAAATTCATTGAAAACATATTCTAAGCAAGCAATATGTCACATGAAATATTCATATAAGCATTACATGAAACATCTATATATAGTATTTAAACAATGACTACGATTTGATTATGTATTAATCAAAACAAGGATGATCCAACCTGATCCTATCAACATGCATTCATGCTATAGGTTTATATCATCTATTTATTCATTGTTTTCATTCCATTTCTAGGCATGCAGGTGTTCCTTTGTCCTATATATATGCCAACACATGTTATAATTACAATAATAGGGTAAATGCGCAACATTAATATGACTACAATGCTATAAATGATATTCTCCCGCATCGCAAGTTTGTCGCCAGGACATGCTTATTAGTTAAAAGCGTACACCGTATGGATAAAAGATAGAATTGTTAGAATTACCAACATTTGAATTGACATTT
>LQRL01064567.1:0-17185 GCA_001703475.1 Hydroides elegans | reverse complement strand
GCCGACCAAGCGAAAATAATGTACAAGAAGTTTATTCTGATCTGGCCATAGAGGACTAAAAGGACCTGGTGCCAGTATCGACATAAGGTAACATAAGGTAGGTAAGGATAAATGCTATACGACATATGTTCGACCTATTGTAGAATATGCCTCGTCGGTCTGGGATCCAAACACCCAGAAATACATAAACAAGCAGGAAGCAGTCCAGCGGCGCGCCGCTCGCTATGTTTTTTCTGACTACCAGAGAAAAAGCAGTCCCTCATCTATGCAATTGCGTTTAGGCTGGCCAACCCTACGAGCAAGACTGCTACAAGCAAAAGCCGTGATGATGTACAGAATTGTGAACAATCTGGTCGCGATTCCAGAGAATGTACATCTCACTCGCCGCGAAACCTCTACTCGTGGGCATAACGCACGGTTCCTACAACCCCATACTCGCGTTCGGGCATATAAACACTCGTTCTTCCCATCGTCGATCCGTATATGGAATACACTGCCGGAAGAACTCACTCAGAAACCGTCACTCGAGAGCTTCAAGCTAGGAGTGGCCAAACTGGATATAGCCGCTTAAACAGCCGCCGTGTTTTTAGTCGATTTTATCCACACCATCGCACGCTTTTACCAGTGTTTTTAGTGTTGTTGACACCTAGTTGCACCAAGTGCGAAGATACTCAAGTATGAGGGATGCACTCACCATACAGATACAGAAATCTACCACCAAACCCTAGCTTCAAACCACTTACGATCGTCGCTTCGGCAATACAAAAATTAAGGTTGGTTTGATGGCCTTTCAAACTAAACTTCCAACCACCTTCAAACCACCTTACAAACCACATGCCTATGTATAAAATCCTTTCGAAGCTATATATATACTTGACATCTGGTGTGAAGCAAGTTTGAGGTAGGTCTGAAGGTTATGTAATATACTAAAATTGTATATTGTCGCCATGGCCTCCTTAAGTTGTTTTAAGCTAGGTTTAAAGGCTGGTTTGATAAATTTTAACGCACCATAAGTCAATAATTATTGTACCCAAACTTTCTATTGATTGGAGCCCGTTTAAATGTTGTGTTAAAAGTTTTATTTCATATTTCCGAAAGGTATTTACAGTAATGCAATAAATATATGATCATTTATTCTTATCAAAAGAACCGACAGCCACTGATATTAGTTGATAAACTAGAAGGAGCTATCGCAAATTTTTTTGTCAGTTTGACTCTCAGTACATCACTTTATAAAAGCAGAATCACCGAGACTTTGGCAGAAAGGGAATCTCTGAATTCTTAATCAAGAGTGCAATCAGCTTTAGTATTTAATTAAATAAAAGTGTTAAAGCCTATATGAGCGAATATATTCATCATAAAAATTTGTTCTTTTGATAAAACTTGTATATATTTGAAAAAAAAACTTGTTATAAATTGTTGTCACTGATCTATTTGTGAACAATATACAGACAAACTGATATTACTTTGTAATCACTAATAAGGTATAGATACACAGCGCAAATGAAATGCGTTCATAGTCATATTATGTCAGATTCAGAAATTTCCCGAGCTTCATTGAAGGTGTGCCATTCATTATTAGCCACGACCATGATATGGTTATTAATTAGAATATCTCCTGCCACAAGCAATTGCGAAATGAATTAGGGATTGCTTTGGTATATGAAACATTAATAATTTTTATATATCATGATTAACAATAAATGATGGTTTATATTTTATGCCATAGAAAACCCAAACACATCCACGTTTTAACATATCGATTGAACAAATCAATACTTTTCTCACACAAGTGTTGAGTTTATCACCTAGATCAAAGCTTATGGTGTTCATGGACCGGGGAAAATATTTAAAGATCCAAACAATGGCCAGTGCCATTTATGTCAGAAGATGAATAACCTCTTATAAGTAAGAAATGAAAATATATAGACAAAAACACGCTGGATAAAAACCGATTAGTATTATGTTTCTGCCAGTTTTTGCCATCGAGTCCGCTGAGACTATGAATATATCCATTGATCTTATCTTCACAAGTGTCTCCATTCTGGCAAGGATTTGATGTACGCTTATCAATGTCTCAATAAACATATAATAGTGAATTACAACTATCCCTGGTTGCAAAACCAGAGCGAATTGCACTAACATTATTAATTATTATTCTAATATATTGAACTTGTTATAAAATTAAGCTACGGTTGATTTTCTCATCGTTTTGATAGATCTAATCATTTTATGTATTTAGGATTTCAATATCTTTACAAATGTATTCAGTGGCATTAAATTTCATATTAAATCATTGAGAATTTAGTCATAGAATATAGAATATAATTGAGATGAAAAGTTTACCACACATGCGTTTTAATACGCATTTACACATTTTATTTTCATAATGATACAAATATGCAAATGAAACAGTTAATTGTTTCAAAGAAGAAATATAATATATTAATAAAACATATACATTAAAATGTAAAATAATCAAATACCACTAGTTTAAATTATATTGTTTATACATCAAACGGTTAAGGGCGGCGTCCATAGATATCAATTAAGTCCGACAAATTTTGAAAAATTATTTTGCCTCTACTATTTCCATTTTGATAACATTTATGTTATACTGAAATACTATTATGTGTAGAAACAAAACAAGCACATAGAATTTATATTTCCGTTGTATAAATCACGTCAATTAAATATTCTCTTTACGCAACCTTCATATTCCTAAATGTCATCCAGTGTATATATGTAATATATTAGACATATATCAAATATGTATTAGATATAGGAATTGATTGATTTCAATTTTGTTGTTCCGTCACCTTTATAATATGCAAACTATGAAAACATACTCTTCATAGTTCATATTCACAAAGCGAAAACACCAGCCAATCACAAGGTGCATCATGCCATGATGCTATTCCCCATTCGTCCGAAAAGAAAACACAACATTGATCCGGATATAATTCAGGTTGATTAGGCGCCCAGTCATCAAAATCATCTAGGTTGCAATCGGCATAGGACCATTGGAAGTGATATCTCTCATCAAAGTCAGTTGCACCAATCCAAAAAGTTCCATGTTGTTCTGTTCAACCAAACAATTTCGGTATGCCGATATAAACACATTATTAATAAATAATTGTATTAAAGTTATAGATTTTTTGTTTTCGAAATGCAATGATATATAATAGTTTTATTATTTCAAAATATAAATATTGTCAACCTACCTTCAACTGAGATATTTAGTTAAGATACTATAAATCGAATTCAACCTGTACTTACCTTCAACTAAGAGCCTTAGTTCGTCATTGAAAGCCGTATCGCAAATTTCAACAAGCCTTCCCCGATCAGCTTCACATGTTGCACGGGCGTGCTCGAAAATAAGTGGGACTATGTTGGTTACCACCAAAGTTTGGTTATAGATGCGATAATTTCCTTTCAAAATTGTAATATAGTAAAATAATTGTTAAAAATACTCTAGAAATTAGAAACAATACTAGATTTTAAGTGAATTCTATAATATAATGATACATAATTTACAACTGTTAATTGTTCATATTTGTCGATGAATGCAATTGGAACTAAGGAACAGATTTTTGATGATTCAAGACATAACGTATATGAATTTCCTTGCAATGAACACGAATTAAGTGTTGCATACATGTTATAATGTTATAAGTACATGTTAAAAGTACATGCTAACAAATTAAAAAAAAACCACAAACCAATCTGACAATCAAGTCCAGCGATGTCGCAGATACATGTGTAGCCATTCATCAGATCCACGCAAGTTCCTCCATTTAAACATGGATTCGATTCGCACTCATCTCTCTCTTTAAATGTATTTAAACACATAAAGTAGATTTAAAAGTGCTGCTATTGTGAAAAAAATAGTGAAGCCAATCAAATTAAACCTGTCATTTTGCGTCAATACCAGATTATTTCCACTAAAAAATGCAAGCCTACCAAATTGACCGTATCTTTTTGCAAAAATAACAGATTATTGATTTTAATCTTAAAAGAAAGTCATGATTGCTAAGGGAAAAGCAAGAAAAACAATTACAAAGTAAATAACATGTAAGAGAAACAAACGGTATCATTCTATTTTCAAAGTGTTTGTTGATTAAATTGTCAAAATTTAATCAACAAACGCAAAAGTATGAAATATGATTAGATCTCATATCAACATATTTATTTGCAAGATTACACATTTAGAAACTCACCTGAAAATCTGTGTAGCATTTGTATTCCGATTTGAATTCCATATACACTTTCACCTTCTATGATACCCTGATTTTGAAATTCAGTAACCCATATATCACAGCCAGCCCCGTGATCATAACTATATGCCCCGCAGTTAACATGCAGAGAACATCCCTTTCCACATGTATGTTCATTTTGAAGATTATCCATGTGAACTTTTCCAAATGCTTTCAAGAATTCACGAATCTGATGCAAATTAAGTCCAGAAAAATCAAAATCTCCATGGTAATCATTTATATGTTCAGCACATTGTCACTAGCAAGCCTTTGCTATTTCGTGTTTGCATTGTTTCAACCTGTAAATATTTCAACTATAATCGATTCCGGAAATAGCCTTGGATGAATAAAGAAAACCGTCGAGACGGAAGCTCAAATGGTTCATTAAATTTTAATTATATTCCATTAGCTCTAACCGTATTTATTTGAATAGCTCCCAGGGATGCATGTATTTCATTTCATAAATTGAGAGAAAATGATTCCAAGAGAAGAGTTGTTCAATATATGGTTTAGGAGTGATTTTTCCAAAGGAATGATCAATATGTGTGATTTCCGAACAGTTCATACAGGAATCTAAAGCATAAATTACTTTGTTTGATTAACTGGTATATCTTATCAAGACCCTGAAAGAAAATTAAGTATCTAAAATATATAAACACTAAAATAAACCATATTTAAACATTATTCAAGGGAACTGTTGTCAATAATCTAATTAAAGGGAAGGCATTTTGAAATGACTGACAGTTTAGGTAAATGTAGCATGTATCAGAAATGCGCAAATGCATTTGAATTAGGATGCCTGCGCATCGATAGTTTTGCCTACATTTAGTAAGGGCTTTCAGCAAGTAATTTAAACGGAAAAGAGTGCAATATGCAATATTATCAGAAGTCATTTTTTTATATAGAGATTTTTTCCAGATCCATGACCTGACCAAACCGCTTTACAATATACTATGACAATCTAACTACTTACATAAACCTATAATTATCGAGCACCGCCACGTTATATGATATATACTTATATTAGTGCTTTACATTTAATTCCCTAACTATCTATAGCCACATGCGGCGTTTACAATTATAAATCCCTAAATTAGCTATAGCACCGGGTGTAAGTATCATATAACGAGACCGTTGTGAACCCTAGGAGGCAGCTGAAAAACAAATTGAGATCTGACATGAGCCGGGCTCGAACTCATGCCACCGATTCAATATCCACTTGGCTAGTCAGCCACTATACCAACTGGACCACCGAGTCCCCTATTTTTTTCGGGTTTTCGTACGCTATCTTACATGATATTTATTATATTTTGCTTTCTTTATGAATAATTAAGAACTCATTTGGAAACAATAAATGACTCAAAATGTATAAAGGCTAATTATACCATACCAATTATGTATAAAATTAAAATAACGTAATACATGATCCCTATACTAAATCATAAGAGTTCTATGATTTTTGACAAAACGTACAACATAGTCTGCACAAAAATGGAAAACAACAACATACAAAACGGACAATAAAATGCTAAAATTCAAATAATATGGAAGTAAAATTGAAGTACCTTTCCGTTCGCAAAATGAAGTAAAGTAAAATGAATGTGGTAGAAAATATGACGGATATGGTATTGGATCATATTAGAAAATGTTTTGTTAAAATAAAATAAATATATGTGTATTAATTTAACACATTGTTTTTATGGGTGTTTTAATACTTGATGGAAAAAGAATCAAAAGATATGATTTTCAAAACATCGTATATTATTTGCTTATTTGTCCAGTTTATGATCTTATTTGTTACTTTTCAACCTAAAACCCTGTAGCGTATAATTTATCACCCATTATTTTGACCAAAAGTTGCTATAATATTAATCCTATAATTTTCCTTAATATTAACAAATATTGATGTATCCATGCAACCAATAATCATAGTGCAACCAAACTTTGACACATCATTTCCAACATAACCACTTTCTGAATAATAATAAGCTAGCAATAAAACAATGATTAATATATATTTTTCAAGTTGTATATATGCTAGCGCGAAAATTAAAGGGCGAAACTGTCATACTGTACATAAATTAAAGTAGTTTTCCTTCAAGGTCCGTCTAACGGAAGTCAGCCGCGTCGCTATGATTCCTTTTAGTATTTCGCATCCGTCAAATTAAAACATCATGATGGCTTTCATATAAGTGACCTTCAATAATAGATAACATGTGTTTTTGAAATTGACGTCAAAGAGAGTGTGTATTGCGCCAATAGGGTAAACAATCTTGAGGTCATTATTACTTAAAATTGTGTATAGTTTTAAAATTAACTAAATATGCCTCTTAAAAGTATAGACATATATTTCCGTATTTCTATTCATAAATAATAATAAACAAACGTTAGAAATTGACGGATAGGTTGTTTCCATTAATGAGTTTCGTAAACGGTCCGTCGACATTCCATTAAGGATTGCGTAAAAAACAAACTGCAGACGTAACGTATACGCAACGAATACATAAAAACTCTATAGAAAATTAGTGGGAATGAAAGTGATACGTTTGACGTGCAGCTACTGCTATTTGACGGTTTAAGGAAACATCATTTAATATTTTTTATTAATAAAAAAGAACTTTTTGATCAATAAGTTACAATTCAATATATTGCTCTTAACTAATTTATAATTTTCCAAAAAATATGTTGCAACATCAGTCTAACAAACTTCACAAATTTTCATGAAACATATTTTTTTTGTTTTATTTGCATATCTATATATGGATATTATATTGTTACGGGATAAGGATAAGACACTGTTTGTTAATATAATAAACCGATTCATGATATTATAATAGGCCGATTGATATTCCGAGTTCTCTATATTTCTATGTCACTTTGATTTAACCTGCATTCTATTTCTATATTTGTTTTCATAAAAATATAACAAGCGGAACGTAATCACTTATTATATGACGTTAATGTATGTATATTCTGGTATAAAACATTTAGCCGATAACAAAACACACATGTTAGGTACAAACAACCCGTCATGATCGCGATTTAAACAAAATCCAGAATCATTGAATATTATACGGGCATGACCTGGTCACTCTGGCAATCAGGTGATAATCAACATCGAACTCCATGCTAAGTATTGATTTGACATTATTGTCCCTAGTAAATAAGCCAAATGCATGTAAATGTGTATCTTATTCATGAAATAAGTTGCCTACAATGGGCTGCACATACTTAGCCTAACAGCCAAACACTAAGTAAGGCGGGGCGATCTCCATTATTGTAATTATAGTGAATAACCATGGCCGTATTTGCTTAATTTGAAATTGAAATTATTCTAAAACGTTGGGAAGCAGACAGAAGTTAGCAATTCAATATGCAGAGATGGGGAGTATTTCACATCATTCGTCAAACATATAATCGTCTCATAAATATATCAGTATTATTTGACTTTCCATTGGTCTGAACGAAAGCATTTCCAAGCATAAAATACCTCCCTTTCTTAATATATATATCCTATTGTCGACTCCGTTTAGAAATACAACTACCCAAGCTGAATGCTCGATATTTGTGTGAATGTAGTATTGGGTGTGAAGAATTTGGAAACTAAACATATCTTTCTCAGATTGTTGTTATCGTTTTCGTGTTAACTTGTTCGTTTGAAGTCATTAGGCATAATTTTCCTTATATACAATACCAATTGTATTAAAATTAATAATCAATTAATTATTTTAATATTTTAATTCAAACATGATTGCAATTATTGTATGATGATAGTCCATATCGTTATGAAATGTATGCTTATTCTGAATATTATGCTTCATTTGATTTACCATGATATATATGATCAAGGTATTAGGAGAAATAGTTTAAGGCCGTGTTCACGCAAACGAAAAAGCTCAGAAAATAGCACGAAACCCGATATTTTTGAAAGCCACATTTGTATAAAACATAGCAATATATCCCCTCTGTTCACGCATAAAATTTAGGATACTTTTTGCATGAACGCTCCTTAATAGACGTAATTTCGGTAAATTATTTTAGGTCATATGATTGTTGAAGACTTTTTATGTTTACTCAGTTTAGTTAGAAAAGCTGTTGTGTTTATTTGAGTAGGTCCTCCAAATATTAATTCAAAAGAAACATGGATTTATGTTAAGATATTTGTCGGTCTTCAGAAGTTTAGGAGCACTGTTAAAAGTTTAAAATGACCACATAACCTTTCTCAACTGTATTTTGTGTCTCGTTCTAGCATACAAACTGTTTGTAGCGATTATTTTTTATTATTTTCCTCGCTAAAAATATGTGTTTTTTTTATATGAAAGTATGTTAAAATTAAAAATCCACGAGCACTCGAAATAAGATACTAATTTTACTATAAATGTTTATTGAATGATTCAAGGAGTTCTTTCCCCATGTCTTCAATACAACATATTCATTTAAATTTAGATTGACGTTTACCATTAAACGATACAATATCTTATAGATGTTATAATACACATAATCTAAAAAGTGTTTTGCTCCTTCTTAATATATAAAATTTCACCAAATCATATTTCTTAAATATTCAAATGATTTGTTTTTCAAGGGGGATCTATTCCCGATCATTTCTGAATTGAATTAGTAACATTCTCCTAACGGTTCTAGTTGCTTCCATGGCCTGCAGAAGTGAAAGATTAACTCATTAAATATCATAGGCACAGAATGAAAACCTCTGCCAATCACAAGGCGCATCATGCCACGAGGTTGGCGGCCACTCGTCCGAAAACAAAACGCAATGATCATTTCCATAATTTGGTTGGCCTCGACCCCATTTTTCCACTTCGTCAAAATTGCAAGTGGAATGTAACCATTGGAAATTGCGAGTCTCTAGAAGGTCATTTGCACCGATCCAAAAACTTCCTTGAAGCTCTGCCAAAAGAATGAAAAAAAAACTTAAATACGTTCTAAAAATGCAACAATTTGCAACAAACATGGCGGGAAATTACGTCAACATACATAAACACTGTTCATCGAATGCTTCATAAATACTTTAATTGAGTTAAACAAACTGCAATTTACCCTCAACAAGGTGTAGTAGTTTGTTGTTCAAATCATCATCACAAATTTCAACGAGCCGGCCCCCGTCACGTTCGCAGGTCGACCGAGCGTCTTCAAAATTCAGCATTTCAAGGTTAGCGACCACAATAGTTCGACCAGAGATGACGACAGGTCCTGTAGATATTCAACTAGTTAAACTTATTCTGGTCGCCTTTTCTATCAATAAATATCCCTTCCGCTTCCTTCATTAGCAAAATTCAATAAAACTTTTTTTGAGGATATGTTTAGTTTTTCCCTCAAATATTGAGATTTCATTGCAGTAGTTTCAAAACAGATACTTTCAGTAAGACTGACAAATACTGATTTTAATTGATTTTAAAACTTTAGACCTGTTTCGCAGTTGTGTCCGGTGATGCCTCGATAACAGCTGCATCTGTAGCCATTCATCAGATCTTCGCATGTTCCTCCATTGAAGCAAGGGTTTGGTTCGCATCCGTCTCTTTCTGTACATTTTAATGTAGGTTCAATATATGAAGAAAAACTATGTATTCAAGTAATTGTGGTGGTAGATTTCTAACCGATTTGGAATAAGCAATAGTTCTTTGAGTAAACCTAAACAAATAAATTTGTTTGTCTGTCGGCACAAATGTGTACTTTCAAAACGTACATTTCCCAGCTTCCACGCAAACAACAATACATGAAAACTTACCTGAGATAAAATTACGAAACATTCCAACTCCGATGTTAACGCCAAAAGCACGGTCCCATGATTCAATCCCCATTTCAGGTTGAATTTCGTTAACTTCGAAATTACATCCAGTCGTAGGATCATACTTGTACGCCCCACATGCTGCATGCAGGGAACATCCTTTTTTGCACAAATACTCATTTGGCAGATTTTCCATATTGACTTTGCCAAGTCGTCTCAGATATTCCAAAACTAGATGCAAATCAACCACGGAATCGTTCAAATGAAATAAGTCTGCACTGGTCACTTTGACAAAGTCTTGGGACGCAGGAATACAAGAGTTACCGTTCGCCATTATATTAATAATTTTAGCGAAAATGAAATACGCGATAATAATTAGTTTGTAAAACATCTTTTTTATCATAATTTTCAAAATCAAATTTTAGCTATGAAATAAGTTCTTCAAATGATGGAATACATTAACGGCAACAGTCTGATATGGCAACGGCCTATATAAACGTTAACATAACGGGAATAATTTATCAAATCATTAAACCTCCCTTCCACAATGGGGCTGTTATTGTATTGCATTGCATAAAGAATCTAAGTTACAGTCTTGATGACATATTCTTTTTGAAATAAATGCCAAACCAATAATGTTATTATGTTGACATATAATGGTATGATGCGAATGTGAACCCCTCCCAGCCATATAAAGTATTCATGCGGCATGTGTTTTGTTAAAAGCATTCTGTAGTCTGCACTTGTATGCAAAACACGCCACGACTTCGAATGGACGTTCTTATTTGGATTGTTTTGCAGTCGTTCGTTTTGTCGCGGGCTTGGATATCATACGTAGATATTATGTCACCTAGATGTTGAGACAAGCAAGGATGTCTAAACATATGGGTCCAAAATGGAAAATATCTTCGGCGCCACGTCCGAAAGATATGTAGCACCAACGACCATTGCCATTCGGGAACAACATTAAATGATGTTATATCGATACGATACTAAAAGAATATATAAACCAAACCATTATGGTCGTATTGTTTTACTTCATAATCATGAAAAGATATGTTTTTGACAGATTGTTTTTTTATTATTTTAATTTATAGTGTAATATAAATACAAGAAGAAAACAATTTATTGGTGAAATTAGGTTTATTTGCTATACTCGCTATACTTGCTATACTATATCTTTCTAAGAGGTTAAAAATGATGCCAGAAATTAAGAAAACATCTTTATTTGCAAAACTCATGTATATATCAATCTTTGCCATGCAATTTCAAATGACCAAGTTATATTTAATACTACACATTTATAGCCAGTTTCAAGAATTGTAAAATAAAATGACAAAGTGGTGAATCAGATAACAACGTTTCTATCATCACATCCCAATTATGCAACACATTGACTGTAAATGTGTCACTTATGACATTGGAACATACTTTTGTTCATTGGCCCGGCTGTTGTCCCCCCTGCATATACCGTCATTTTACCTGAAGAAGAATAGAATTTGAAGCGTTATAATAGTTTCCTCAATGCTTCTCAATCGATTGTCTAAATGTAACGATACATGGGACGATTTGTATTTATATGTAGTTAGAATCATCTATACAGTTTTCCAATTTTACTCCAAATTAAAAAAATTTGTTCACACATCCATATTGTTGCATTTTGATTTTAACGAAACGAAAATAAAAAAGTGCATTATGATATTCAATTATAATCTTTTTCCTATAGATCAAAGCATTGAAATACATCCCAGTTTTTTTTATATCTGATAAAAATTGCCGGTTCGGGTAGCGCTTCCATAACTGGTAGGACGACAAAGAAACAGAAACAAATCACTTTTTACTTCTCTGATTGTGGTTGTCTTTCTCCGCAATTTTATTTTAAAATCTTCAATATACCTTAACTATTAAGAATGATGTTAACGAAGATACGAAATACCGATCAAGAAACCACTTTACAAAAATCAATGTTTATAGTTTTGATATCATGGAACATGTGTATCGTATCATCAGCTTCATAAGATGAAATCAAAAAAGTTTTTAAAATATGTTTTTTATGAAACAATTTGTGTCATATTTTCCATGTTTCAGAATAAAGAAGATATCAGAATAAAATTGATTATGAATGATCATTTTCATGACTTTATATGAAAATTAACCCAATAATAATGAACTATACACATATAAAAGAATCTGTTTAAGGAATTTAAATAGCTGAATTTTTTAATCGAATACTCCGAGGTGGTCCATCCGATTCCATGCACTGCGGAGATGCAAATAGACTTATCATAAATCATAAGCACAGAGCAAAAACGCATCATTTCCGCAGGGTGCATCATGCCACGATGTTGCTCTCTGTGCATTTAATAGCAAAACGCAACATCATTGCCATAATTTGGTTGATGATTACCCCAGTCTGCCACATCATCCAGATCGCAATCTGCATTTAACCATTGGAAATGGCCATTCTCTTCAAAGTCAGTTGCACCGATCCAATAATTGCCACCAAGCCCTGTCAATAAAAGGAAAAACCTAAAAGATGATGCAACAACCTATGGCTGGGAAATATGTCAATAAACATACATATGTGCACTTTTAAAAAGAAGTTCTCTAGACACTTTGATCAATTTTGAGGAAAAAAAACAGCCTACCTGCAACAAAGTTCTTCAGTTCGTTGATGAATTCAGCATTGCAGATTTCAACAAGCTGTCCTCCATCACCTTCGCAGGTTGAACGAGCGGCTTCAAAACGTTGTCTTTCATGAGTCGCGACCACAATAAGATTATCATATATGATAAAATTACCTGTTGAAGAAATTCAAAGGGTTTAATAATACTTTAATTTTTCTCTATCAGTTACATCTTTTACAAATCTTTCTCTCAGATATGAATATTCGATTCTTCAAAATTAAGATGAACTTATCAATTTCATTCACGATAATTTCAAAATGTTAAAGATTATTTCAATATGTCAACATATCGTAGCCTGCATCGTGTGCGCTGCATTCGAATACCCTAATTTTATGTTTAAAAAAATCGATTGAAAAATACTAGGCTTTGAATGTGATTCAAAACATACTTACCCATCTCGCAGTTGGTACCCCAGATTCCATTCAAACAGCTGCATGTGTAGCCATTCATCCGATCCACGCAAGTTCCTCCGTGCAAACACGGATTGGATTCGCACTCATCTGTTTCTATAAATAGACATGAAAATCAAATAATCTAAAACGATTGGGTGAAGACGTAAAACATTTGTGTTTTCCATACTGTTCACGACAAACTCAAGAACAACAATTAGACTTTTTAAAAACTAGAAGAATGTGCGGTTTAAAACATAAACGTAACAATTCATTAACACTTGAAAATAAGTTTAGTTGCGTTGATTAGTTGACTACGCGAAACTTACCTGAGATGAAATCACGAAACATACGAACTCCAATGTTAATGCCAAAAGCATGGTCCCATAGTCCAATCCCCATCTCTGGTTCAATTTCGTTTACTCCGAAATAGCATCCACTTGTATGATCATACATAAACACCCCGCATGCTACATGCAAGGAACATCCCTTTTTGCACAAATTCTCATTCGGCAGATTTTCCATGTGGACTTTGCCAAGCCCTCTCAAATATTCCCTAGCTAGAGTCAAATCCACCACAGGAAAATCAAAATCTCCAAAATTAGGATCACTTGCATAACCCACTGTCACAAAGTTTTGGGACATGGGTATACATGAGTTACCGTTCACCATTATATTGATAATCTTAGCGAAAATCAAAAAGGCGATTATCATCATTTTGTCAATCCTCATTTTTAATTTCCTTAAAATTATCTATCTAACTATAAAATTAGTCCTTTGAATGTTGAGATACATTGATGACAAAAGTTTATCATGGTAACTGCACGGAATTATCTTTTCAAAGGTTCAAATAGGGAGAATTGTACATATATATCCAAGAAATCATAAAAATCCCTTCCACAATGGGGTTGTTATTGTGTTGCATTGCAAAAAAAAAAAACATTTGCTAAGTTACCGTTGTGGTGACATATAGAATCTAGTTTTTTTTTGGAAATTAATGCCAAACCAATAATTTTATAATGTTTGCCCATAATGGCATGATGCAACTGGAACCTTTTTCAAACATATCAAGTATTCATGACACATGGTCTTTGTTTAAAGCATTTCGTACTATCTAATGCTATCTGGACATAAATCAAATCTTATTTGAATAATCAGGATAAGTGAAGAAATTGTATGCGATGGGAGGAGCTAAACACACCCTGAAATTATCTTGCGTCGCGTTATGTTGGAGAAAAAAAATGATTGCATATCCGGAAATTATTCAAAGGGGCACACATAAGATGCCACGTCTTATCATATAAGAGCAGTTATCATCGGTTGAATCGACTAAATAAAAAAGGTTCCACTATCTTTTAATCACAATAATAAAACTATTTATATGTGAAATTCGGTTTATTCCATAAACTTGCACGACATTGTTACCGATCTATGATATCAGGAATGGCATTAATAAAGACACAGTTCCTGTAATCAGACATTCAAATACATGTACATAAAACTCGCATGCTACATAATTGCAAATCGCAAAAAATCCTATTATCCCATAATGTTCAATGTTTCAACCAATTTCTCGGGATGATCCATTTTTAAACACAAGTCCATAAATAAAACCATCTTGCCATCCCATCTCCATTATGTTTTTACATTTCAACTGTAAATGTGTCGCTTATGACATTGGAACCGACGTTTGTTCTCTGTCCCGGCTGCTGTCCTCCTGCGTATACCGTCATTTTACCTGAATAAGATACAAAAAATAGCAATAATCATAATATAAACGAAGTATAAAACCTTGTTTAGGATATGGATCGTGGTTTATTTAATATCAGAGAAGACAAAGCCGTTTATTTACAAACGGTTAATGTTTAATTGAAGTTGGTTTTTACTGCATGAAATCGGAGAATATATCAAATAGGAGTTAATGACATCAAATGAGCAGTAAATCCATGCTTTGCATTAAAATATAATATGATAGTTTAAGAGTTCGCTTTTTATTATTCTAGATCAATTCATATTGCATAAACATGTAATGTCACGGTGGTATTAGAAATATCATTATTATTTTATTCTTTTATTGTATGTGTCTGCTTCGAATAAGTTTTAAAATATTTATTTTGATTGCTTATTATATTATTGAATGAATCGATTACTTTCTAAAAGTTCTCTTACCACTCAGATGACCCCATTCATTCGAGTCCATCCAAACAGCGAGTTGCTGAGGCGTTATCGTAAAAAGAATCGTACTCGTTTGACCAGGCTCGCTCCGGTGTCGCTGGAAACCAACTAACTGTAGCCGAGGCACTGGAATGGTTTGGTTGGACCAGGACACGTATATTTGAGTAACCTAAAACATGAATCAAATAACAAAGCGTTCATATTAATAAACGTAGAATTCTATGATTTAAAAAAAAATCGTTCAGTCGTTTTTCATATTCAATCGGTTGAACATGGCGAGGCATTGATTACATTTCTAAATGACCAAAGTACGTTTATTTTTAGTTTAGTTGTTGCTGTTATAATCACTTATTTTAGATTAAAAAACCAGTCGAATACTACATATGGAAATTTATACGAAAAAATAATGTTATTATGGTATTATAGAATGGAAAAACATGAGCCTGAAACAAAAATTAAATTTTACAAATCTAATACATATATGCATAAACATATCCTACCTCATCAGAAGCGACCTTGCCCGAGTTCATCACCATGACCTTGATGGTGACATTTTGTGACGGGTTCACAGTTTTCGGGGTCACGTTGATACCAGAGTAGACAAAGGTCGTGTACGTGAGTCCGTAGCCGAACGGATAGAGTGGGTCCCCTTTGAAGTAACGGTATGTGCGACCTTCCATTGAGTAATTGGTCATGTCTGGTACCTTTAAGTTAGAATGTCTCAGCAATGATTATGCAGTTTCTTGCACTGTCATTGTTTTATTTGTTTGACTGATTAAGCACAAACAATCCTTTCTTTAATCAAAGCGATAATTTTGCCCGTCTCATTAGGATACATTTCTTATTTTTTTCTTTTGGTGCCTTTATAAGAACTGGGTCATTGTACATGTATGTAACCTTTTCAGATGATGTGAAGTCTTTCTGTGACTGATACACTTTTATCCAAATTATTATTGATTTTTTTCTTTATGCATTATAATTGAAAATCACCCAGAATTTACCTGTTGCATATTAGCAGGCGATGTCATAGTCAGTCTCCCAGCCGGATGAGCATCCGGACTAGCGCCAGTCAGTGTATTATAAAGCGCCTGCCCCGCTGATTGAGCCGGGAAGAAACAAGCCAAGATGGCATGGACGTTGGGGTGCAGTTTGGCCCAGGTGATGTCGAGAGGACCGGCGTTGAAGAGGAGTAAGACCAATGGCTTGCCTTTGGCTAAAACGAGAACAAGTCTAGGGTTGAATTTCAATGAATGTACAACCACTCATATAGAATTTGTACGTTTTGTCAACACTTTGTTTCTACGCAATGAGCAATGGGATGTGATATTAGAATAACATTCATCATATATGGGTTGATATAGTAATGATATGTAAAATATTTAAGTATCAATGCATGCATGTACAATATAAACATTTTTTTTCTAGTAAAATATATTTCATCAAAGCATAACATCCACATTCTTTCAAAACTAAAGCCTAAAATGTGTATAAAATTTATCAATGAAACCTACCAAAATATACGGCATCCTTCAATAGGTCCAGCTGGTATCCAGGGAGATCCAGGGAAGCCCGGTCATTGCCCTCTGACTCCACATCCTGCCCGGTCCCCAGGCAAACGATGACTAGGTCGGACTCGGTTACTGCCTGCACGATGCTTTGCGAGTCGTAAGTCTGAAAAAAAAAAAGCTATAATGGATGCAAATGGCAACAGAGTTTTATAAATACGGATATGATATGTTAATATAATTAAACTGCTAAGCAACATGCAATATATTTTTAACATTTTAAGTATAACAATAGATCACGGCAGTTTAGGCAGTACATTTTAGTTGTGTTTACCTACCCCTGATATGTGAACATAGGACACTAGTGAATTGCAATTGACTCGAGTCATGCACAATCAAAGCGAATGATTCATGCGGTAAATTAGAA
>LQRL01064558.1:3491-14544 GCA_001703475.1 Hydroides elegans | reverse complement strand
CCCCCCCCCCCCCCCAACTTTCTCCCCCAATCAATGTTCCTTATCCTTTTGATCCTTATCAAAAGTCTCATAGAACCGCTGCTGCAGATAGTCACTCGCTTTCACATCCGGGTACTTGCGGGATCCATCGATGCACTGCACGAGACAGTCGGCGTCCGGGTGAACGAAGCAGACGATTGATTGACGTGGTTCGCGCCACCGGCTGCGATCTTTCGGGAGCATCACGCGATGTTTCTGTTCAGGGAGATGGAGAATTACGCGGGTTTGATTCAGAATCAAAAGCACTCAGAGAAAATTTAGGAGAATTTTTTTAATGCATTTTTAATCATGTTTGGAGTAAAAATATTTCATTTTATTTTCATAGTGGTATTATATATATGAATGCTGAAAAATGATTATTTATGCGCTGAGGATGACTGTTCTGTCGAAGGGGGCGGGATTTCTAGAACCGCATGTTTTATCCGCAATTAATATTTACTTTGGTCCATGAATTATTAAACCATTCAAACGTTTAATTTAAATCAATTTTTACGCTTAGATAACGAAAATCCTTTACCGTTGAAACCAATTTATCGGCGGTCCACCTCTGCATCATGTCTCCCAGATTGACCACCACAGTACCAGGAATAGGCGGCGCAGGCACATAGTAGCCGTTTCTGTTGAACACCTCCAAGCCTCCCATTTCGTCTTGGAATAGAATCGTGATGGCACCGTAGTCTGTGTGCTCGCCACAACGCAACTGGTTCTCTTTCAAATCTGCTGGTGGCAGTGAGTAGAAAATGTGTGCAATAATAAGAATATTTGTTTTCATTGAATTATCGAAAATAGAGTTATTATGTTTAATGCTGTTAAATGATCAAGTTGCTGAAATGTTTAATCACATAGCTTCTTAATAATTGTAAAGTGTGAGTGTTACTGGTTACTCTAAAAATATGAATTTAATCACTCGCTTTTTACCTCACGATTCGTATATCGTTTCAATTCGTGTATGGTTTCAATTTATATAAATTTAAAAGTGCGATAATGTAGCATGTACTACCTGACTCTTTGTGGATAGGCGGATAGTGTAGAGTTCTCAATGCAGTGTGAGTGGGTTTGTTTTTGTTGAACAGCTTGGTGAAAAAATGCGGATCCTGAAATCACAAAATGAAATAAATCTAAGTGTTTAAGTGAATAGATCGTATTTTATGTATATATGTTATAAATCCATGCGATATTGTACGACATAGCAATTTAATAGAACTTTCATCAAATTACAAGCCGTTTACCTCCAGATCCAGACCAATGGCCATGACGTGAAGGACTCGGTTGGCCAGATCTCGACAATCGTTGTATAACCCTTGTAGCGTATCTTGAAATCCTTCCACAACGTCATCATTGGGCCATGACTAAAAGGCAAAAGTGTTTTCAATTTAAGTTTAATTGTTGATATCAAACATCGTGTATGTATTTTAAGCTTCGCTTTCGGTTTTATGGAAATCAACATTTTAAAATGAGAAATTGATAAATAATGCATTGGTAACATTATTACGTCGTGGATTCAGCTAGTACGATAGACTATGCTATATGCTAATGACTCTTCACTATCATTCTTTTTTTCTTTTTTAGTTAATAAATCCAATAACCACATAAATATACCAGATTTACCTTAGCTTGAAGTGGATTTATGTCAAATGCTTCTTTATAATCTGGCTCCTTCGTTACATCTACCCTGAAAGATAGATGGATCCCAAGCATACATATTTCATGAATATTAAAATCAAAAATTCAACATGCACTAGCCATAAAACTGATTATTATTGACAAATTACTTTAGTCATTTATGCCTATATATAAAACTAACCAAAATACTTTTAAGTTGAGAAATGCTCGTTTATGCTTACCTTTCTCTCTCCAAGCAGCACCAACCGTGGTTCTCTAGGCCTGGCCCTCTAGTATATTGTGATTTCACATCTTCAGGAAGTTTGAAAAACGATGAGCTTACTTCGTACCCCTTGTCGATCTGTCAATGATATACAAATATATTTATGCTTGCACATATTTTGAAAAATATATATTTAGCTATGGTATGTAATTTCTTATGATATGATGGATTCGAATGATATTTATTGGTTCCGCATATATCCTTTAATTTTATCGGAGCACGGAACATCGAAAAATAATAGTCTACATAGTCTATGTTATCTTACCCTTGAAAGGATTTTTATAGCTTGAACTATAAAGGCCAGAAAAACAGTGGTTATTTATTGGGTATACATACAATGTAAATTACATGTATGTATCAATAATAAAATATACATATACGTTTTCAATAGCAAAATTATGTTATTGTCGTCTGCTCATAAAGTTAAATATTTTATTATCGTAACATCCTCGAAATACGCTAAATCATTCATATAAATTGTGCACCAAACATGATTTTTCGCAGTGAAAGCTAAAATGAAAGAAACGTTTCCCACCCGTGGACCATTTTAAAATATAATAATAATACCTCATGCTTTCAAGAAAATACCGGATATTATTGCCCCGAGGGAGACCGTCCTGGAGGGCCCTCAGGCTGCGCCTTCGGGCCCTCCCGGGCGGTCTCTCTTACCCATATGCAAATTATTGCGTCACCGGGAAAATACGGCTTTTGGAAAGCCCAGTGGCTCTCCTTATGTTTTCTTTATAAAAACAATGCCAAGCATGTAATAATAATTCTGAACATTGCATCTGACATGTTGAGAATGAAAAGGGGTTGGATCATGTAGCCATATTTATTCAGCATTCAGTATTCAAATCAACCGATTTTGTTTTAAAATGATTGTTTCTAGGAAATCTAAGCAACAATATAAACAATATTTTATTTGAAATAGAGCGACTCTTTGTTTGCCTACATATGTTTCTGTCAAGTGGGCAGGTCAAAATGATCAAGCCTCATGGTAATCGAAATGAACGAGTTGATAAAGTGAAAACTACACTTATTGATTTAGGTCAATAAGTTAAATGGATAAGTTCACTATAAAAGTGAACATTGATATTGTTAACAGAAGGTGTCTATATTAACATTAACAGCGTTAAGTTATTTTTCGATACATCCTTAGACCCCTTGTAAACTCTCCAAAAAAGCTAATATATGACATTAAACTTAGGGATAAACAGGAAAATGAAATAATCATTTTAAAAATGCAAATCAAGATCAACATAACATAATTGTGGTAGATATAGAAATATTTATATTTACCTTTTCTTCTGGTATTCCGTGGTTTTTCAAATAGACGAATCCGACAGTGCTATATGCGCGACAAATTTCATGAGCAAGGGCTTCTAACTGTTTTTGAGATACATTATCCTTATCCACATGTAAACCATAAGCTCCGAAGTCTATCTGCGGGATGCTCTCGATCTGATCCATAATTGTTGTTAGTTTTATTCTTAATCAAATATTATATAAAATAAATCCAAGTGTTCTAAGCTCATGGAGCAATGTAAAATTGTAATGCGCAGATTCATATGATGTAATGATATATATTTATCACACTCTATGTATTATTGTTGACACTATGACCATGTTTGTTATTGTATGTTTTCTTATTTTATATTCCCAATGACATTGACATCAGTTCATGCTCAAGTCCATTTCTATTTAGTTGTTGTTTTAATTCATTTCAACTTTATATAAAGCAATACATTTGTACGCTTTATGCAATCATTACATGTAACTTGGACATGACCATGTGCATGTATAAACTAACTGCAATAATGTAAATATGATAATATCCTTTCCTGTGCACGAGCACTTATTTTAGTTTTATTATATTTTCGTAATATATAAAAATAAGTTATCGCTACTTTCTTTTTTCAATATATTGTATAGCTCGTATGTCTCAGTTGCCATTTAAACCTCATTTGCATGTTTATGTGCTTTATATAACCATTCGCTCGTTCCAAATGTTTTGCATATACAGCATTTATTCATGGATATATTAGGAAAATGAGTAATTGTTTTGCGACCCTTTGCCATATATCCAGAATGGGGTAAATTTGCCATGCAATCGATACCGTATATATCGTCATTATTTTTTTTTCTGAATGGCACGGATTACCCTACCAGGCAAGTTGCGTAATATAAAAGATCTTTGATCGACTTCTAGGCTGAGCATACAAATAATTCTTTGGCCGCATATTGGTTTTGTAATAATAAATGCCCCATTTGAGTTGTTGAGTAAAAGGGGGTTCCGTTAGGGTTTTCTTCTAAATGAAAAATAAAACGCTCATTTAAATAAGTTTTATTTTTGTTTGTGTTCATCGAGGTCAACTATTACTTAATATTCATATTTCATCCTAATATTTCATGATCGTTTCATGCTATTTTATCACTACATTTAAGATATTTCATGCGATTTTAAGAATAAATTTCAAAGTCAGCCAAAGTTTTTCACTGATTTTTATTTATAATATCATGTTGTGTACCAAAATGTATGCTCCAGAATATGCTGCTCTACTTAAGCCTTTTTAGTATGAACAACTTAGAAGTTAAATGTGGAGCATCTAACACACATTTTTTTAAAAAATCATAAACTTGACTTTTTTAAACAAATAAACAAATAAATAAAAAAGTCTATGACCTTGCTAATTGATAAAATATATATCTTTTAATTCTGGCATGCTTTCTGGTGTTATTTCTTTTTACTTATTCACCAAATATATTATTTTCTAATGAAGTACACATTACATGTACATGCAGAGAGTTACCTAATCTTATTTTCGAAACATTGTATAAGTCCATAATTACACTATAACATATAAAGTCAAGCAATAGAGCCATAAGATGTACATGTTTAATTCTCACGGGAAACATATGATTAAAATTAGGCAAAAACATGTTTTGAAGTCGTCATATACGGCATCTATGATAATCTAATTGCAAATTTAACTTTAGATTTTGAATCGATTCGATTGCGGTGTGTTCTATTATTTTATCCCATGCGGAGTGCAAATACCTTAAAAAATATGCTGGTTAATGCCGCTGACACATCACAGTAAATCTTGGAGAAAAATATGGCAACTCGTTCAAACAAATAGCAAAGTAATTCTAATAAATGTAAAAATAATGTTGATTGGTGGTGTTTGGAATTGTAAACTATAAATATTATAATCTAAAAATGCAAACTGGTTGCGTAAAACTCGAACAAAAATACAAATATATTATTTATTTAGACATTTATTCGCAACGTATATAGCATGAAAACAAACATCAAATATACATTTCAATATGATATATATTGGAATTGTAAATAAAATTATCTAACTACAATGCTTGACTAGATGCATTCACTATTCCTTCTTTTCATATTTGATTTAAATCGTTTGATTACAAATTGCCTATGTATAAATATGAAGCAAATTAAGTTAAATCTTCAATAGATTTCATGAAATCTACGCTCTACATGAAACTACTATTGCTATGTTCTAACAGAAGCTGCTTGTAGAAAAAAAATAGCTAATTATGAGTAATATTCTGTAAATTCACATAGACACTTTATATATTCAAGCACGAATATGAGACCAATATATTAAACATAATTGTATACTTATGACACATGATAATATGGCATTATAACTTTTTAATTTTTTTATGACTTTGATTAAAAAACTTTGATTTAAAAAACTAGTCACTATAGAATCACTATAGTGTTGAATACTCTTCATAGAGTAATAAGTTATATGACTAGCTTTAAATATTGAAATAAATACTTAACATGACTCATTCGTTGGTTGGGTAAATGCAGACTTTAAATATGATAGCCTGAACCCCAAAGAAAATTTGAAACAAAAATTGATAAAACAGCATTTTCACTTCGCAGTTTTATCAAAGTAAAACAGTCAAAATATGATAAATGCAACAGTTTTCTTGTTTTATAAGTGTTCCATTAATATTCGAATCCTTCCTTCTCCATCACGTACTTGATCGCATCATGTACATTCTGACACAACTTGGTCGGCTTATACAAGCTCGAGTTATACGGAAAATCCCTGTGCCCATGATAGTTCTTCTCGTTGCCATCTCCTTGTACCGGCCTACCCGGCTTATACACCCCTGTACAAACAAGCACACTCTCCACTGTGTCTACAGTCTGAGGAAGCAGTTCGGCATCTGTCGGGATGTTCCGTGATTCCGGAAGTTCGGGATCGTAGGCTTCGTTGGATTTGACGTTGTCGTTTTCGTCGATGTTGTTGCGACGCCAGATGAGGCGATCGACGTAGCGCTGGTAGAGGTTGGCGCCTACGATGTCAGAGTCAGGTGTGTCTCTGGAAAGAAAATAAAAGAAAGGCATTAGTCATCGGCTCATTTAATAGTTTGGTATTCACTATAGTTTATAAGGATGAGATAAACAAACTGCTCATATGAATACTTAAAGGATTCCAATTCTCTCCTCAAGGTGTGTCACTAAGTTATCATATATGCGACGCCAAAAAGGTGGTTTTTATTTTTGGTTTTCGCTTAAAAGTCGAGCGGTCGTCCTTTACAAAAGGTAAAATTCTACGTCGAGATATTGAACATAACTTTTGACTCGCAAAATTATTTGACAATGTCCAAGTGTGAACATTTATCTAACAAATATGTTAACTGAAGAAAAAAAGTTTACAACACTCACCCGATGACGTACATGCGCTCGATAGGTTCATCCACCCCGATCGTGCGCGCGTGCTTCGTGAGACAGTGCTCGGCGTATCGCATCGTGATCTCGCTCGGCTTGCCCACCAAAGAGGTGTACTTTAGGTCGAAGCCAGTCACTTTCTGTTAAGGACAGAAAGAGCATAAATATCACTTAAACGTTATTGACTGTATTTTATTAGTATATGAATTGATATGGAAATGCTTTTAGCAAACATTCTTTATTTCTTTATATTGCATATTTATAATTAAAGTTCCGAAAAAAAGTTTCCATTTTGAAAAAAGAATCGAACGTAGCGCAATTTAAAGATTTATTTGATGTACTTAAAATATAGCTTTATAATTTCATGCTTTATTGCAAAAATTTACCTTGTATAAAGCTTCGAGACAGAACAAAAATGCACCATGACCATATCTGAATAAAATGACAAAATAAGTATGTCAAGTAAGATATGACTTTATCAAGGTATTTATTTATATATTCAAATGTGCAAAATAAGGCAAAAACATATGAAATTATTTGCACAAATTAAGCATTTCGATTCTATTTGTTATATATATTTGAATAATATTACTTTGAAATTATAGGCACTTCACTTCAAGCTAGAACTTATACTCTCTTGCTCGAAAAAGAAGTATTCTCTATAAATTGTTTCATTGTGAATTCCATTATGTCCTTCAATCAAAGTTCAACTACCTTGGCATGCATGCCCTATCCATAAACTGCAGATCCATGTTGCACGCAATGAGAGGCAAATGTTCTTCTGGGACGGCTTCAGGGGCTCGGTCGGGCTTTCCGTCTGTCTTCAGAATGTCGACGAGGACTTGAAGATACGATTCCCATCTCTTTGGTTCGCCCATGAAAATAATCGCTGGACAACAACAAAAAAAAAACATGGTAAATATCAGGTTTATTTATTTAAACTACATTTATGATTTATTTGGTAAAATAGTTTCTTTTGCGCCTAAGACAAACAATTTGAAACAACAAAATTGTTTAGCTAACCTTGATTTATAAAATAAGTAAATCAAACTTGATGTAATTAGGTCCATTACTGAGAAAGCAGTGAAAAATATACTATTGACCTTAATGAAGCCTTGATTTCAAGATATACTTATTTTGCACAAGAACATTTAAGTTTTGATGGGTCAATATCAGTTAACGTGATAATTTACATGTGTGTAAAGACTTCATCTTAAAAATATTGCTTCTATCTATACAATGCACTATTGAATGTTCCCGTTCAAGCAATAATGCAAAAGCAATAAATTACAACTTAATATTAACTTTTTAGTCATACAATATACTGAAATAATAAACATGTATTATGAAGCTCACCTTCAATTCGTCGCATTGGCTTCTCTGTATATCCCTCACGAGCCTGGGACAAAATAAAACAGTTCCAATAAATTATCTGTTTGCAAATTATATATAATATACAATATATAATATATAAAACATATTTAATCGCAATTTTATCATATTGTAGTTTGACATGTAAACATGTAGAAACTGTCAGATAAAAATAAAAATCAGACATTAAATTGAACTTACAATTCGTTTTCTGTTGTCATGGTCAATCATGTCGAGAAGCGGGTATGCTTCACACACATCCTCCAATGTGCACATGTTGGTGAAACCCAGACTAAATGTATTGTTAAAGAAAATTACACTAAATAATGCATTCATTTTAACAATATTGTGGTCAATAGATGTAATCATTTAAGTACGTTCTTATTGCAATAGCCCCCGGATTTTCATTTTGATATCACCTTTATGGACTGAAATGCATCATGATAACGACAAGAGGTGAAAAGGGTTACGGTACAAGGTTGTAGTATTGGTAATGTGATCAAATGTGAATCGAACTATTGTGCCAAAACTCCAGCACTCACATCCATGATGTTTGTCCTACATCACCCCACCATTAAAAAAATCATATTATCAATAGCATTTTATCAAAGAAAGGATACTCTTTTGCGATTTCGAAGATTTTGCCTTGTCCGATAACGAGGCAGAATTTGTCGTGGTACTTCTTGAACACTTCCAGTGGTCCTTGAGCCTGGATCATCTGATCCGGAGATATCTGCAATCGAACAAAGATATGACATGAATCACAAATGAGTGTACATTTTTTGCAACATGGACCCTAAACTGAAATGAACATGCATGTTGCCATTTGTTCACGAAAATATACGAATTAATCAAATTTTGTTTACAGTTTAGTGACTCATGCACAAATATTTTTTTTGCAATTGACAAGCATTGAATCTGTGACTAACAGAGGCAAAACACATTTTAAGTTATATCTAAACTTTACCCATTCCAAACAAAATTCTATTCATATAGATACATTTAAAGCCATATATAAACCGGTCTTATGTAAAATTGAGTAAACCAACTTACAGTGACGCCGAGCCAGTTTGAGATCTGATTCGCCTTGTCCTCATCTTTATTGAGTGCATTGGTCACAAACACAGTTGGCACCTGGAAATCGCCCTTCTGGTCTTTGAGCATCGACGACATCTGCACCGCCTCTGGAAGGGCGATTGTACCTCGAGCAAGCACGCCGTCGACGTCGAACGCCAGGCCAAAGCGAGGCTGTAAAGGGAAGAATGATTTGCTTTTATATGTTCGTTAACGAGATTAAACAGGTAAGTTGTCGCAAATAGTGAATAGTATGCTTTATTGCGGGTTTATCCAAAACGAGGCCATGCAAAAGTGTTCGCTGATGACTTAGTTGGAAGAAAGTAAGATGCCGTTCATTGAGCATGTTCGTCAATATAGTCCGGAGTTCTTTAACAAAAAAGACACATTTAAAAGACAATAAATCACATGGTTATACACACTGTATATGTTCTACATGCAATTACATTTGTCGCATGATGACACTTATTCAAGTGCAATACAAATGACAACAAAACCAGAAAGTACATATAAACTTAATCATATATTCATCTCCATTTATTGAATATTAATCATGTGTGGCCTCGATTAGACATTTAGAGATAACCCAAGTAAAATTAGATAACCATTGTCCCACTTTTTATTTTATTTAGAATGATGACCGAGAGTTCAACTGACATTTAACGTGTGTCAATTAATACTCTTGAACAAGCAACTAGTCCGATTCACACTTGATTATCAAGATTCCGTGGTACTTTAAAGATTTTTAAAAAGTATGCTTTTAATAAATAAACTATTTTAGGAAATCTTATGTAATTATGTGGATTTTATTCAGATATAAAATATTGGTGCCGTGTGAAAAATGTCTTAATACAATGAATGTTTTTCTATTAATATAAAAATTGAATTGTATTAGTATTACATGTATTTTAGTTATCTAAATGAGAGGCTCATTGTCGCTTCATTGTAATATGACATGTATGTGCATATAATACCTCGTTTATGGTTATCCAAACAGTATTGTATATATCCAATATTAGAATTTTATAATAGCGCTTTAATAATAAGCGCTTTATTGTATTTTAATAAGATTCATTCGCAATTAGATTTGCAGTCATATTCCTCAAACATGATAATATTGTGATGCTAAATTGTCTCAGAGAATAATTTGTATATAATTCTGATGCACATACAGTGTATATTTAAAAAAATAGTTTAAAATGCCTGTCAAAAGTACGCAATTAAACATTTTCTTTATAGCATCTATTAAGGAGACAGCAATGCCAATAATTCATCCTCTGTTCCAGTTTCAGTGTTTTAGATTTAAGACATTTAAATTTAGCGCTTACATTTCCATAGAATGAAAGGATTTCCTACTATAAACCACTTTACCTATTTATAAATGTCGAAATGCGTAAACTACATAGTTCGTGTATAAATAAAGTTGAACTGTAATATTAGTGATTTAGTCCTAATTGAGGAATACTGCAATAGCCTCACTCTAACATAAAAGCATGGACGAAATGTTGATACAAAATAACGGAAAGAATAAAATATGTTTTTGCAGTTGTATGTATATGAATGCACCATTTTCACAGTAAGTGAATTTGGTTTAATAAAAATATATTGTTCAGTGTGAATTAGCACATCCTCTCGAATATAAGCTAAAGAGAATATGTATAAATTAGGGAATGTTGATGGAAAATGAGGAGTGCATCGGCCAAAATGATAATCAAACATATAGTCCTATCATTATATCCACCTAGAAGTCTAACATTATAGTGTTAGAATTTATAGATAGAACAAGTAAAAAGTGCAATTAAAATTAACGCATACCAACCTTTTTCATGTTTCGCACATTCCTGCGATCGTTCAAAGTCTTCTGTGATTCTCTCATGGTTGCAGTATTATCTCGTAACCGTATTAAATATTTCGATCGGGATCGATTTTGTTCAACAGTAATATCGCTATGCAGTTTAACCGATCAG
>LQRL01064534.1:0-12333 GCA_001703475.1 Hydroides elegans | reverse complement strand
AAGGGGGGGGGGGGGGGGCGCTATTGTTATGGATGATAGTTGGACTGAACGGTGATTTTCGTGGATGCCTATTTAACATTTACTCATAATTTAGGAAATACATAGGCGTTTCCTCGGTTTGATTTTCAAAAATCATACATTGTCCCCTCCCTCCGTTATCAAAGCTTATTGCACTTATTAAGTGAAAGGCATGGTAGCCACAGAATTATAGCCATTAGATAATTCTGAGGTCACGGTTATGGTCAAGTCAGTGCACATCTGAAGTTACAAATCTGTTGATGAGCAACAAAGGTTCCATACTATACAAAAAATATCTGTTCAGTTTGCTTGGAATAACGTTTTTTGTGAGGCCACGTTTTTCTGCAAAATATGTCCATTTATGTATCTTATTTGCATGAAAGACTCTTTTAATTAGTATTTTAAATGTTAAAAAGCGAGTCATCGTGCGGTCCTTTAATTCGTTTTGGACATTCTCCACTCCTTAAGGGTGTTAGCATCCATAGAACCAGTTGGACAGTTGCCACCAAATTAGCTGAATTTCATTAGATGATTGTGAGGTCATGACATGGTCCTGTCAAATCTGTTGACGGGCACCTAATGTTCCGAGCTATCTTCACAATGAAGAGCAGTTCAGCCAGTTTTTTTTTGTATTACATCTGGATAGTGTTGTACATATGTATGGCGTTTTAAATTATTAATATATATGTTTTAAGAAAGTGCGTCCTAGGATTATCCTTCATTTTGGACATTGCCCACTCCTTGAGGATGTGAACAACCAGCAAAACAGTTTGTTGTCTCCACCAAATAAGATGAATTTCATTAGATGATTGTGTAAGGTCAAGAATTGGCTCTGTCGGTGCATGAGGCAGCAGATATGTTGAGAAGTAGGCAACGTTCTAAGCTAGCAATGTAATAGGCAGCATCTCAGTTAACTTGGAATAACGTGATTTTGTTAAATCGAAATCATCCAAATAGCTTTATTTATTGTTTGATATTCGTATGACTAATATTAAGGTGAATTTATCACAAAGACACACCGGAGCATTGCTTTCATCCCTAGCATTATATACGGCATATTTTCTTCATATGTCTAGAGGGAAGCAGCCTGTTCGTGCTTTCTAATGTATTCTAATGTAATTTAACCATGGCCTAAGGATTAAAGATCTCAATATAGAGATAACCGCTTTGAGCCCATCCGGTTATGCACGCCTCCTAACTCTGAGAAGATGGCAACTCGATGCTTCGAGCGATATACAACTGTAGTAGTTATATCGCATATAGTATTCACTCTAATAACAAGTAGAGCGAGATTGCAATGAGCTTATTACCTACAACAGGATATGTTTCCAATGATACGGCATAATTTAATAGATGGATAATACCCGGTGGCCAAAATCATATTCATTGATGCGATAGGGCCTGACTCTACGCGAGGCTTTCACGAGCTTTTTATCCATACACACCGTATTTCTCAATGTATTCCCTTCGATGCATTCCTATTTCTTGTATTCTGATTTGTTATTGTAAACCAAATGCCTGTTGCGTTTTGGCACACTGTGTTCATTTTTAGATTCCCATAAACAAATTTAAAGCAGGAAAAGGCGTAATTTTAGAATGCTAGTGTAACCACGGTCTATGGGAAACCTTAAGACGTCCGTTGTGTTTTATAAACGGTTTCCTTGAGTTCCCATTATTAAGAATTTCATTTAAAACACGGTTTGTTTTCATTAAAAGAAAATCTAAAAGCTTCCAATGTGACAAAGCCCTTATATATGTATCTACTTAACCTCATGGCAGCGCTTTCCTTGCGAAATGAAAGGAATCATTGCCACTGGGGTCATCCAAAGATATTAGAGTAATAACCATGCTTACTCTGTCTTTGCTTATTCTATAAGATCAAACAGAACACTAAATGATATCTGACGTAAATAGTTGAAAAGAATGTGATAATGTAAAACCCACGTATACGTATATGTATCTTTGGGGTTTATATTATACGGTTCATGAGATGGAGATGATTATGTATAATGATGTGATAAGAAATGAGAGGAAATGAGAAGATACGCTTGGTATAATACAAGGTTTTGACGTGACTCAATGATATGTATAGCCTAAGAGAGCGATGATAATGATGTTATAAATACATATTGTATATTATTCAAAATAAATCATCAAAGACGCGTTGACCGATAATGAACGTCACTAAACGGTGCCACAGGGAGAACCCAGGTATACACGTAAATCTGTTGCATTGAAGGCAATACAAAAGCAACATTAGTAAGTCTTTTAACGTAACCACTTGATCTCGTGATTAGGTCCTCGGATGGATCCATATGACGGCTGCCTGCATAAATGTATATATTTGTTAATACGTCGTAAAGAAGTTGATTACGACATTAGAATTATGTATTAGCATACAGTAACTATGCTGAAGTGAAATTATAAACACTTTTTTCAAACATATAGATAGTCGATAACGGTGTGTAACCGACAAACCCGGACGGATCGACAGACGGACAGCAGAGGGGTGGGGGGTTGGAGTGAATCCAATAAACCAAGAAGTCTATACACCGTATACTCCGAGACGGTTTATATTTCAACAACGAAATGTTATCATAATTGAAACAATCCTATGACAATAGTTATTTTTATGCTATTGTTTACGTGAAAAATATAGCTATAACAAGTGTTCTTATTACATATCATTGTATCTTACGAAGAAATGCTCATCTCAACAAAAGTATTCCTAGAAGTCTAATCGTTGATTGCGATGGTTCTTCAAAGGAATGTTTTATTCGTATTTTCATAGTCTATTATTTCTGCAATTATCTCTCATTGTATGCACATTTTTGTATGATATAACTGTTGAGTCATTTCTGTGAAAAAGAACGGTTTTACTCAACTAGAGGAGGGCGCCCTTTCTAAGAATCCAAACCTGTCCCTCTACACCAATCATGATTTAAACGTTATAGTTTATCAAAAGCTGACAAGACATATTCTAATTTATATTATGTTTTTTTTTAATCAGATGATGAGAATACATGTAATGATAACATAATGTTTGTTTTAGTATTGGCTCTGCTTATTGATATATATGAAAAATTATATTTTCAAAATAATGATAATATTGTTTCCTTTTCTGTTTCTACACAGATGATCAACATGATGATCGCGGTCGTAATCACCTTCGGCCTGTGCTGGCTACCATTACACTCCATCTGAGTCCATCACCATATTAGGAAACCTCCGCGGTTCTACCAAAATCAATCAAACATTTTATATATGTTCTCTTTCCTTTTCTTTGTTCTACACAGTTGATAAAAATGATGATAAGCTTGGTTATCATCTACGAGCTCTACCACCGAAGCATATCTACGGCTGGTTGACATTGCAAGTAAATAATGATACTACAATGTGTTCAATGTGTTTTTTCATGAAGCCTACTATATAGATGTTATATTTTAGCATATAATTATAGATATATCTAGATATCTAAAAATCTTTTTTTTTTCTTTTTCCTTATAGATGATCAAAATGATGATCGCGGTCGTAATAATCTACGGCCTGTGCTGGCTCCCTTTGCACTCGATCACCATCCTGGGTGATATCCACAGTTCCATCTGGACGTTCGAACATATCCAGATTCTCTGGATCACGTGTCACTGGCTCGCAATGTCCAATTGCTGTTATAACCCCATGGTCTATTGCTGGATGAATAATCGCTATAGAAACGGGTTCAAGTATGTGTTACGGTTTCTGCCATGTGTACGGAGAACGATGGATGTGAAGGGACAGAATGGTGGAGATGAGATGAAGAGTTATTATAATTATAATTATAAGTGTGTGTATAGTACGAAGAAGGTTAGGTTTAGTGGGGCCGGGGGAGTGACTCCGCATAGTAGGAATAGTTTTTGTAGCGAGGAACAGAAGACAGAGATTATGGTGAATGCTGCTGGGGATAAGTGAAATATGGGTTATGTTGATTTAAAGATGATAGGTTATGTTTTAATTATATATTGTAATATGGTGATGATTGCTTAATCGTATCTGATATATATGATTTTCTGACCATGTATTAGGAATCAGATAGGCAATATATAGGTGAAACCTGTGAGGGCCTGATTACATAGATCTACAGCTAAAACTTGTGGAATCGTTTATCTCATGTAATTAATTATGTTTTAGAATTGAAATGAGGTTTTGCATTAATACACCTTATAGTACCGTATAATAAGTGTAAATTACTGCTTAATATTATATTGGTAAGAGTTCTAAAGATGCAATTATATAAACTGTTAAATATAATTAAGAGCGTATATTAAATAACAATTATTTTTAACGATTGAATATCATTAAACTTTCACTCATAAATGAAACATTATTGTCGAGAATATTATCGGCAACTACAGCCAATTAGTATTTTCAGAAAAGTCAACTTCACTTAAAGTTGTTTAAGGTAAATATATGTGTGAATCGTTCCGTCCCTCCGAATTAATTGTTGCTAAGGACTGATTATGACTACTGACTTTAAAGATTAATAAGATGAGACTAATAGCTTCGAAAATACATAATCTAAACGTGAAACTCGTTTTCCATTAAATGAAGTGTTTTTGTTTTTAGAGGAGTTCTGCACTTTAAAATTCAAAATAAGTTTAAATTTACCCTATGATAAATGAAAGCTTGTGTTTTGAGGAATTGCAACATCAAACTGCTTTTTCCTTTCTTGATCCTCAGGCTAAAAGTTAATACGTCTAAATAGGTCTGCAATTCGTTGTAATATCTAATGTCGAATTTGAAAGCATTGTTAACAACAGACGGATGAGTTTTTTCAATTTGTTAAATAAAGAATATCATCTGAAAATTCGTTTATAGTTTTGTGTGAAATAATGGTTTAGATATTTAAGATATTTGTAAAACAAGTGTCTGGTTATTACGTTTTTGAATCAAAATAAAATAAACATATGTACACGAACGAATTTGTGTTCTTTGATTTATCCAGCGTACGCACAGGTTTTAGTTTATGAAAAACAATGATTACAACCTTTTCATTCGTCTTACATTTATGTTTTTAAAGCTAGGTTTTCATCGTTTTATGTCTTTAACTGAGATAGAACTGCAAGGAGAATTTTAAAAAATAATAACTTCATTTCACAGTTTTGATGCACATGTATAATAATGATTACGACAATTATATAATTTGCAAAACAAGCGTCTAATTTTAATGATTTGAAGAAAACAAATAATAATATATACACGCGACGTTGGTCAAATTATTTTAGCCAGTGTGCATACAGTTTTTTTTCTAAATTTTTAATTTGATTTATTTCTTTACTTCGATTTCCTTTGCCTTTATCTCTCTTTCATGTTTCTGTTTTCATGTTTTTATGCATTTTAATGGGAAAGGAAACACTGCCTTTTGATACTGTATCCTGTTGGGAACAAATCCAGTAGCAAATTGTTTTAAATGAATTGCTGGCAAATTAATTAAAAGCGGTTACTGGCGGCTATAGAGACCTCGCTTGCAATAATTATTAATATAAGATAGATAAAGTTTCAGTTAAGTACAGTAATTTATCCGTGTATGTCACCATACTATGTTAGGATTTAACGTCATATCATATGTCCTCACTTGGACTCTGCCAAGTGTATTGTTTCGCGACGTTGTAAACACGTCGTCTTGCTCTTTCTGTTTGACTTCTCAATGTACGCGATAAGGCGTTATTCAAACCCACAGCAATTTGGGTACGTTAGCAAAAGTCCGTTACATTTCCAGATATCGTCTCTTATTCCACCTTTTTTCTACACGTAATTCTCTTTTATCTGATCATTTAGCCCAAATAACAAAACCCATGGATGATATAACTTAAAAACAACAACATTAAGACATGCCAACCCCACCTTGACATTCTATATCATGATTTAAGATGGACCCCAGAATAATTCCTGAGTAAATAGAATCACTTGAGATGAAGGCAATTTTCCATTTCACAAAAATGACATTCATGCCAAGGCTGATGGGGCCAAAGTCCAAGTATGACAGCGATTGGAAATAAATTGGTTTCAAATCATGGATGTAGGATAGAAATGATGGGAGGGGTTTACTACATTACAAGAAAAGGCCATGAGTTACATTTCCCGTAGCATTCAATCATTTGGGGGTGATAATGAAACAGTTTGTACATTTTCGACACCTTTCAATACTTAAACACAAATTTCTAAGCAACCATTTTCCAACCAACAGCCACTTATATATCACAATTAGTTATTATCGCACCAAGAAGGGGTCTTTTTTAAAACCCTCATTGTATGTACATGTTTATTCGCATTCGATATTCCTACCGAACATTTTCCATGCTGATACATTATTTGTTATTAAACAAATGACCTGATAGTTATCAGTTTCAAAACAGTGTCACGTTTTCTCATTTCTACTCATAACCAGCTTACATTTATCATTGGTCGAATGAACAAACAGTGCATTCTCATCCGGCAATACGTCACGCGACGGCAAGGGAACGCCCATGAACAAATTTCAGACGTCACATTCCTGACGAGGCGGACGTTGCAAAGATTTAGCTTACGTCGGTTTGAGGTAGAACGTTAGGCGCGGACGTTCATTTGACGTCATGACGTAGAGGACGTCGGCAAACTTACATATTGGGCCAAAGTAAAATGTCTTTGCGACGTCTCGTCCGAAATCGACGTCGGACGAACGACCATTTCTGATGCTGAGTAGGATGCTTTGATCTCGTTACGAATATTTTGCAGTAGATTTTACACTCTACTGCTTGACTGGAAACAGCCCGAGACACGAGCCAGAGGACTGTATTAAATGTATTATATGTATTATATTCAATTAATGATATTTCTACAAATCTCAAAGTCGAAACCTAAAAGTCGAATAAACATTGGAGTAACATATTATTCAGTTTTATATATTTAAGACGCGAATTTCAAGCATTCTTTATTATATATTTTCACATAGCGGTATATAGTTCATATCAAAACAACATAATCTACAATGCGATAGGTGCAATTATATGGTACCGCTGCAATAACATAGCAATGCATGCAAACCCCATAATACTAACTACAGTTACAATTAGCAAACTCAGGTATAATATTACGGGGAAGTACTTAGAACATCAAACAACTACAAAGCAACACCCATTAAGCCCGGTCTCGAATATTACCCCGCCCCCTCCCCCAGTTTATGCAGGCATCATAGAATTCATCATAAAACAGGATAAAAAGAAAATATTCGCGGAGGACTCAGATGTGAGACCATTTTGGCGCCAACGGGGACACTTAAGCGCGGAAAGAACGAACACACCCGACTACTTAACACGCATGTTAAATATAACGCACCCTCTTGGCAGAAAGCGTTGTAAGAAGCGCCATAAGAACGTTTGTATGAGACGATGTTCATATAGAATACGTTAAATATCTCCGTACCGCGTACTTAAGTGACGTGATGTCAAAACAACGTATTTTCGTTTAGATCCACGTGTATTTCCGGACGTACCTTTACGTACGACGTCTTTTAATCGTTGTCGGGACGTGAATGGGCGTCCGGAAAACGCACATATTAACCTATATGAAAACGTACGTTCGAGGTTGAAAGAAATCTTTCCGAGTAGGATAAAGCAGGTTATGATGTAGCAATGAGGAAAAATAATGATATAATGATTCTACGTGGAAATGATATCTGAGATAACCTGCTATATAACATAGAAAAATGTTAACTTACGGGTATGAAAAAAATATTGTTTTATTATCGATTAACAGGTGTATGAGTGTAACGTCTGTACGACTCAAGGTAATAAGATAAAACATCAACAGGAATCATTATCTGTATATAAATATTTGCAATTTTCTGACAAATTGTTTAGTGGTAACATGTAAATAAACGTATATCATCTTCTAAAAGTATCCGCGATATTTCATCACTGTTTTGGACTTCTACCACCTACAAGGTGTGTGTTCAAGTTTGATGTTAAGGTAAGGTCCAAAACAAAACTGTTGCACACCCAGGGTATTTCGAATGGGTTCGCTTGGTTTAAAAACAATGCTCTACATTTATTTTCTCAAAAACTGGAAAAAAATAGACCGATCACTCCCCGGTCCCGATACATCAATTTCGTATACAACCATTCTAAAATCTAGGTAATGACAAAATGATCTCCTCACCCAATATATCATACTTTTTGGGGCTTCAACCCCTCTTGTTTTTGTCAAAAAAGACAATCAATCTATCATTGGTATCATCTCCCTGATATTAGAACAACCATAAGGTTATCCCTACCATGGGACAGCTGCCGACTAGAAATTCCTTCTAGCGTTTATACTATTATATAGTACTATTATATATACTATTATATAGTGCTATGTATTTATATATTTTTTGTCATATTAAGAATTTAAAGTTTTATTACGAATATATATCATGCAAAAATATGACGAAACCTAAATTAAATTTCACAATATTTATCATATCTAATCATAATCAAGACCATGTGAATACATATACGTATGTATCGTATCAATCAAGAATGTTTGTCTATTGCTATCTATTTTCAAAAATATGTTATTACGTTATTTGCAAAACATCAGGATGAAAACCCAATTTTTCCAGACTCTCTTTCCAATCTCAATTATCTTCCTCCCACTGAATTCATGCCAAACTGAATAGCTGTAGAGATTCCACCATTTAAAGACAGGACACTGTTTAGTAATCCCCTGCTCCATATCGCATCCCTAACCTTTTTTGTTGTATTTTAACCTACCTTTTAAAATCTAATTTGCGTTTAACATATGTGAGGTACCCTCCTAGGGGAATCAATTAATTTACATGTGGAAAATACAATTATCTTTGATATGCAGTCATTGGCTTGAGCTAATGAAAGGAAACTTTAAAGTCCTGTAATAGATAGTCATGTAATGCATAGGTCTCTACATTTATTGGTAACTTGACTCTTCAAGGGCTTAGCGCTTGTATGAGCATTCGGTTTCATTCTCGCCGCCTTAATTATGAATTTCGCTTTCGATTCACAACTGGAATTACTACGCATTCTAACACACATAGTAAGGGACATATACAAGACGTCGATTTCGGACCAAACATCGATAGAGCATTCTATTTTGGTAACATATGAACATTAAGCGGATGTCCTTGCAGGTCCCAACGTCGGATGAACGTCTTCTTACATCCAACGGTGACGCAATATTCCGCCCGTACGTTCTCTATACGTCAGTGAGGAATTCAAAAAGCGTTTATAATGACCCAAATTCAACGTATTCTCGGCGTCGGAGACGTCCTGTTGAACAGGAAGGGGAAATTGAATGTGATTATATCTAAAATGATTATCGTAAGATCGAGGTAAATTATAGGTGTGATTGTATGCAGTACATAACAGAAAGCATTACTTGTAGATGTTTAACGTACCCACTTGGCAAGACGTCCACGGATGTCGAGAGGACGACCTAATTTGGGCCCGTATGTAAGTTTTCCGGACGTCCTTATTTGTCCCGGACGTAGAAAAAAACATCGCATCGACGTCGCGTCCGAATCGGACGTACGAATAACGTCCTACGGACGCCGGGACGTAAAAGGACGTCCTGAAAACTTACATATGGCCCCAAATTAGGTCGTCCTCTCGACGTCACGTCCGAATAAGACGTACTATGGAGACCCTTGCCGAGTGGGTATAGGCTATTACAAGCTTATTTTGAAATTTAGCTTCAAATATTAAGGTACGTTATATATATTGTGAAATAAATATTAGAATATTTACCTCGATAAAAAAGGCTTACTTGGGATTACATGTAAATGGACATTTAAAAAATGATTTTATGCGGCCATTGCAAGAAAGGCCTTGAGGTAAATTTTGGTCCTTAAAACGACTGTGTGACTTAATATTCATAACACACACAAAGAATAAGTAAATATAAATTTAATATAACCATACGGAGTAATTGATCCGGGTTTAACAAGGTCATTTATTCCGGCTCTAATATCGCTTTTCTTGGACTTACCCGAAAATGACGGCGCCAACAGGGCATTTTTCTCCTTCGAAATGTCATGTAAGAGTGAGTTCGGCATCTTACGCTTGACGGAGCATGACTGATGGATATACGCAAGGGAAGTAGCTCCTTTGGGGAAAACAGAGGGAACCCCCTCCATCTCCCCTCATTTTAAGGGCATTTCGTTCCTGATAAAGAATAAATGCAAAAATCGGCCCAACAAAGCACTATATCAGCTCCTTACGACGTCTGTTACGTTACGTTTTCCCGACAGTTCAATATGTCCGATCATGAAACATTTGTTCTAAGGGCATCATTGAATCAAATACTCCACTGGGTTGTCTCATTGTTGAAATAGGACCGACGCCCTTTTCTTGTCGCGGACGTCGGAACCTAAAATCTACGTGATTATGACGTCCTGAGAAGGCTGTTTGTTGAGTGGAATGTACTAAACAACTCTTGATATGAGTTGATTTAATACAACACTATGCATCAACCAAAACATGGCTAATCTGTTTTCTAAGCAATTTAAGATACATTTAAATGACAACACAATTTTGCTTTCCTAGAAACACAAGCATGAGGGGCATTCGTAATAATGATTGATAGTCCACTTTTCAATGATATAATTATGCAAAACGATCATTATATTTATAGTGTTTTTTCTAATAATATTATTGTTTATTGTTTTTTTACAAATAATTGCACCAAACCCATCACGTAAATAACAGCTTCGTGAGCAGCCTAATTTATCGGTAAAGAATGAGGAATTCCACGTATAACACTCCAAATGGGACCAATGGACATGTGTTGATTCTGGAAAAATGCTACGGTAAAATTACATAATACCGCAAAACCGAAATGGAGAAAAATAAGATTAAGAAGATTCTTAAAAGACTGGTCAACATTATGAAAAAGTAAATACGATTGAAACACTCGTCTTTTCAATAGTTTTATATCAAATCGAAATGCAAATTGTGTATCATTTTAGCAATTTGAACTTTCAAATTTAAATTGCTTGAACTCTAGTCTCTAGTCAAACTAGTAGACTTTAGATATCAAATTGTCATATCAATTTGGGCATACATTTTGCCATGATTGACTCTGTGTGTGTTCTTCTAATAGGTTCCGTATATAAAGGTTCTTACTCAATAAAGTAATTTTAGTACTAGAAGAGCACCTCACGAGGTGTTCCTCAAAAAAGGTGTTCCTTTTTAAAACTGATCTAGCTACAGCTTTTCAAAAAGTGTCCGCTAGCTACAAGAACCAAAGGAGCACCTTTTCTTAAAATTTGGTCCTTTTATCTATTCTTTTAAATTTGCATTTAACCATCATTCGGAAATATATAGCTAGACGTTCTAGATCAATATATATTCAAATATCGTTGGTATATACAAGTATTTATATTTTCATTTTTCACAAAAGGTGTTCCTTTCCCGATTCTAGCTGCCTAGATGGGCGATCTGATGTCAGCTAGCTACAACAAAAGGAACACCTTTATAAAAAATATATTGTTCTTAATTTGAGTTTAATTGCCTATTTCAATGTTTTAAGTGATTTCAGGTTCAAATTAACACTTTTTAAAAATTTGGTCGCTGGGTGCCCTTCAGTACTCAACTAAAAGTTGGGACACATGTATCTTGAACGATATAAAATATCAATTGAAGGGCTCCGCGCAACATTGTGTTTAGTCGACCTATCATTTTTCGTCAAAATGTATTGTAAAGTGTCACCTGATTATAGATCCATGTTATATACTTTGACCGCAATGCAATCATAATAATTTCATTCTTTTGCCACATTCCAATCCTTATAAGAAATACTAATTTCAAAAAGATTCAATGACTCTTTTCTCAAAACGTCAATTTCAGACTTAATACATGTGCACAATGTTGCACGGAGCCCTTCAATGAGAATCCCCAAATAATATACTATTTATGAAATTACAGAACCCTTTTTTTTTCTCAAAACCACGACATTTAAATGAGTTACTTTATCCACGGAACCCTTCCTTATAATCGTTACTCATCTTAACAAATGCACTCAACGGAGGGTCTATAAACGCTTAAGGTTTCCCTGATTAATCATTGCATGTTGATATATTTTCAAATGTTATTTCATTGCATAATCAGTTTCCCTAGACGATGAATTAATTTTATTAATTTAATAATTGAAGAACCATTTGCTGGGCTGCGAATTTATTAGAAATGTGTGGTCATACTCAATTTAAAACGCTTTCTTCATTTTATATTTTTCTTCCTCTGTGAGATTTCCAAGGATTCGCACTTAGTTTTCATCTTTGAGCTTAAA